>JAMKCH010033449.1:0-59834 GCA_023653785.1 Ophioderma brevispina
GGTCATTTGAGGTCATGGCCCAAAAGTGGTCAGATTTTTTAAATTGCTTGGTGTATCCACATGCATTACTTAATTTTCATGACACTTGGATACCATAATCCTTGGGTAGTGTCACAAATGTTGGTGACCTCAATGACTTTGCAAACCACTTGTGACACTTATCCCCCCATTCCCCCAAACCCGCCGATGGCAGATGACACATATCGCCCGGTGAGCGGTTTTTCTTAACTAGGTGATGAAAGATTGCCACTAAACTACCCCTAGAAACAGACCTCCTTAAAGAGACACTGGCCGGTTTGAAAAATAGTGCACTCTCTAGATTTTTCAAAATTGATATTTTTGCATAGTTATCAAGCTTTTATATACTTTAGCCCTCGCCTGAAATTATTAAGCCCAAATCAGCGCGCTTATGAGTAAACAGAATGATTTTATAATTATTGTCGCCGGTGACATTAATTCAGCAGACGACACAGAAATGGTGTGTAACACAAGAAAACACACCCTAGAGTTGGTTCTCGCTGCATGGACCTTGTTTAACCAGTCTGTGACCTTTGTGGTTTTAATATCAATTAGTACGAGTCTATGATAGTCATGTAATAAACACATTTGTTGATTAAAGTTACGGAAAACTTAGCCTACAAATTACCTGGATGTCTTTAGCCTCTTACTTATGTCCCTATCTGCTTTTGGGTATGTTATTTTTATGTGTAAAATATATCTCAACTCTTCCAATGGCCTAGACTATCATTTGCGAGCAAATTGAACAAATTTCATATTTTCTGAAAATGTGCCAGTGCTGCTTTAAAAAGATACATACAAGTTCATCTGTAAAATCCACACATTTGTCCAGTTGAGCTGTCAAATAATTTCACCTGACATGCTGGGAATCATACCTCCTTATACATTGAAAGTGTTGTAACCTGCCTTTTTGTAGCCCCAGGTACACTGTGTAGAACCGTTTCTATAAATTAGGATATCTTTGATTGTTGTGTGATCTCCCCAAATTGAGAATTATATCCCCAATTGGAAGTTGAAACCAGTGCCCACGTATACACTTACGCACACACAAAACCCTTCCAGATTGTCTTGGCGTTAAAAAGCAAGCCTTCCCCTTTTCACAACAATGCTGACGAAAGCTCACAGCAATGTATTGAGTCTTTGCGATTCCTATATAGGCCTGTTGTGTTGTTCCCTCGGGACACTGCAGATGGTATAAAATATGCAAGTAGGTTTACTTTCTTCTTGGGAACTCGGACCCCTTGACTTACGCCATTATTAACAGGGTAGTCTCACCACCAGAGGGGGAAGTTCCTTAACCTCTGTACAGTACATTTGAAGATTACAACCTGGCTATCTGTTGGTGGTATTGTATCACATACTTCTACAATGCGTGGTGTTTCGGCACTGTGCTAGTGGAGGACTGTGCCTGTTAGGGATGGGGAATGGGGGCAAGTCAAATGCGCTGCATATGCCGGGGTCTAAATTCCCTCGTCTGATTTCTGGTTCAACATATGCATTGCCGGTATTTTGTTACTCTACTTTCAGGGCAGACGCGACCGAAAAAAATAATCATCGACGTGAATTTGCAGGCGACTCTGTTTACCATCTGTGAATTTGCAAGGAAGAAGAAGAAGAAAATTCATAAGAAAAAAGCGATCATTATTCTTAGCATGGGGAAAGCTGCAAAGGAGGTTATTTTCAAAAACAGACCTTGTGGTGTATGGAAATTGACGGCGATGGAGGTCAGCCATTAACAGGTAATCATAACCAGAAAAGTGTCCTAGTTTGAAAAGGTTGTAAACTCTTTGATGACAGGAAATTAAGGAGCATGGATCTTTCTCCTCTCCTTTCCTCCCACTCGTGCCTACCTCTTACTCCCTGAAAATTACCATTACCCTCTGGACGTTTACAGCCATCCCATTCCCTCTTCTACCTCGATTCTCTCCTGCAGTGGTAGCACCATGGGGTGGGGGAAATTTTTCCCCTAAATCATTTCCTTCCCCCCAAACAAAAAAGGCCCGATTATTAGAATGATTTAGCAATTAGTCGTATTGTGAAGTAATGCGTTTTTCTTAATTTCAATATAATCATTAAAAAAGTTTTGAAATTACAAAAATTACAATGGATTCACAAATAAGTCAAATCTGATGACTTTTAACAGGTTACACCCCGAGCCACCAAAATGGCAATCCAGATGGCAAGGCTTACACCAGAGGGTGTTTGAACCATCCCACAATGCCACAGTTTTGGGAAATTCACAATACGAAGTAGGGTCATGATGATGACATCATAATCCTATTCTCACAATAAAAACAATCGCTCATTTGCAGCCCAAGAAGTGTTAGTACTTAGGGAATAATTTTTTGCATGATTATGAATGTTTTGGATCTAAAACTTGGGATTACTTTTTATCCTTGAGACGACATGTGTTTAGTACAGACTTATTAGGACACATTGCTATCATGCCTCTATGGGATGATTCAAAAAACACCTCTGGCTCTGCACATCTGCCCTCCAACATTTTCCACCACTGACTCTCCTGCCTTACTATTCTGCCTCTCTTGCTTCCTCATCCTTATCATTCCCCTCTCACACCAAACAAAATTTCTTGAAGTTCTGAATTTGTAACACTATGTGCACAATGTGTAGTATTTGGTTCAGAACAAAAGTAGTACCTTTCTGAGTTCTTGTTTGCAGCAAGTTTGTTCCCTACCTATAATTTTTGTGAGTTGTTGTAAGACTACCAAAAGTAGCATGTGGAAGAGACTATACACTATTTTCTTGCAGCCTATTGAGTGTAGTGTGCAGGCATGGAATGTTTACCGCAATACGGTATGATGATATATTCTTTGGGGGGGAACTGTAGTTATGGAAAAAAGGCAAAAAATAAAAAAAATAAAAAAAATAAAACACTTTTTGAAAAAAGTGTGATGGGAAACTAATCAAGTTTTTTACTTGGTCCTAACAAAGAAAGATGGTGCATGCACTTCACCGGGCGTCTTGGTATTTTGTATGACCATTTTGTTACACCCATGAGGTCTACTGACCATATTTTATGGGTATAAATTAGGTATATAAGATATTTACAATCATCTCAAGATAAAGTAAATTTTTGTTGTGTTGTGTTGGTTACAGCGGGAGTAAGGGGGAAATTTTGGAGGATTATTTTTTTCTTTTGGTAGGTGATGGAGAATGTAATGTTTTGTTGGACGCAGGACCAGCTATAAATTTGAATCTACCAGTGCGTTCTTATTGACATTTGGGTCGCCTAATTTTCTTTAATTTGCTAACTTTTCAGAGGTGATTTCTGATTGCAAGGACCACTGGTTGCCTAACTCTTTGTACTCTTGGTTTTGAACACCACAGGGTCCACATTGGATCAGACAAAACTCATATTTTTTAAAAACCCCGGAAACTACCGCCTGTTTTTACAGTCTGTCCGATTGGCTCATTACAGAACGCAACATGAGATTGCCCCTGATTCAACCATAAAAAGAGTGCTTCTACAATCAGTGTAAAACCTATCAACCATTAGAGGGTCTGTTGATTGCCACAATTTTATGATATAGCTTCCCACGTAACCAATCAAAATAGTGCTTAGATGCCAAGGGCAGGCAGGTGGTAAATGCCTAGGGTGGTTTATTACCGGGGTAGAATTTTGTTGCAGAGTGCGAGCATCAGTCTTGATTACACAAATGAATTTTGTGGGAATCATCTATTTCAGACCTCAGAATTCAAATAAAAACCTACATGCATTTTGGCATGCAATGCGAAAACTTACATGCACAATTCAAATGGCACATGCACAATCATATGTTCACAATGCCGCATGGCAAACCTTATAAGCTCTTACAAGTGGTTCCCACTCCATACTGTTATACTTTTGGAGGCATTATGATTGTCGGTAGCACATTCAGCGCAACCTTCAAAAAAAAAAGCTTGTGATTCCTTGTGGTAACTAATAATACAGAAGCTAAATACAAATTTGATAACTTTTCAGTTTATATTTTATAACAAAGTTGATGTTTTAATTATGAAAAATGCATGCTGATATATAATGAAAAGAAATTGATTATTTATAAATTTACAGTGCACACTGTGCATGTAGTACAGAAAATTACAGCACACAGAAAAAGTTACATGCATTTGTGCATGTGTTCACCCAAGTAATTCGAGCTCTGTCTAATTTGCTACTGTGTTACTTTCTACGTTTGACGCGAATCAACAGGGATGCTCGAAAATCAATTTACGTGAATCTTTGCGAGAATCGATTTCGGATCTCCGCCGAAATTCTAGCCCTGTTTAAATATGAAGAGAATGGTTGGTGGTAAGCGGTAATTGTTTATTACTCAATTAATTTGTACATTTTTTTGTGTGCTGAGGGAGTGGATAGTGGAAGCGAGGATTGCAGTAGTAGGGAACTTGAATAAATTTGCTGTGGTACCACCTCTTTATTAGGGGAGGAGACATACGAAAAGGACACCTCATATTTGAGGCTTGCTGAATTGTGGTAAGTCGTACAGTTTCTATTACCTTGCACAAATTAAATATGCAAAATTTATTTCCAAAAGTTGCCTTTTTGTGGGGCCGCAGCATAGCTGGCCGGACCACTTGCAATCCGTTGTGGGGTGTGTGTATGTGTCACTAAAATGTAAGTTTTTTATGGAGCGGCCCACAGCTGTATATTCTTTCAATATAGTGAGCGCGAAAGCCGAGAACCACAAAAAGTTGAGACTTAAAGGTTGCAATGAGATTTTTTTTGAGGCACCCAAATCGTGTGTCAGAATAGTAATTTCACATAGACTAGACATCAATAGATTCTTACTTGTCTTGGCTAAGAAATGCCTAAAAGAGAGAAAAAAAGTATTGTGATGCGTATATTTCAATATAAAAATAGGCCGAATTTCGTATTTGCTCCTATCATCATACGAAATTAGAAATTTCAAAATTTCTGTACCAAAGAAAATTTTTAAGCTTATCCTTTAGGGTGGATGATTTTGTGGAAAAAGCTTTACATCAGGGCAAAAATCGCACTTTCAATTTTTTTTTTTTAGGGACAAGTGATATGTGAAATCTCTCAGTGCACTTTCAACTAATCATAAGTTGATAAAAATGATTTATGCTCTCAGTAGATGGTAGATAAGTAATAGCACGGAAAGTACCACTAGAGTAATGTACTTTAATTAATAATTTGTAGAAACAAGTTGACATTGAAGAGCGATGATTGAAAATCTCATTGCGTATGGGTAAATTGAGTTTCACATCTTACATAGTACCATCGTCTTGATACACTTCATCCGTATCTACAACATCTTCCTTAGCTATTGTTATATCTATCACAGCAGTTTAGGATAGTACTCGTAGTTGAAAAAAAAAATTACTGGTTAACCGATGTGGTGCTATCTATAACCATCAGCTTACAATATTTGAAATGCAAATGAAGTCAATTGTTTAAGACTGTTTGAGTCTCTCTAAGAAGAAATATCGATGCTATTCTATGGAGTCTACTCAAAATGGAAGTTCTTACTATTTTTTTCTTCATTCATATTGACTCAATAGATTTACTAAACATGCAACATGAAATACTTAAGTAAACATAAGACATAACCCCCATTATCATATGCATTATTGATAGAAACTAAGCCCTTTAAATTATTTACAGTTCTTAAGACGTACTGAGGATATAAGGTATACATTCTGAGTTCTGCAAGCAGCGTGTAAGATGTTCACATTAATAAGACTAAGGGGCTTTGTTTAGAGTGCGTCTTTAATCTAGAGGAAAATGTCAGTGTTATTCGGTTATTGAAACTGGCTGGATGATGTTCTTCTTATATAATTGAATGATAACCAAGCAACTTTTTGAATGTGAAAGAATCCAATGCACTATCACTATCTTGACTTTTGTATGAAAATGACTTCAAAAGGAACTAAAGAAAAAACATAGGGAAATATTGCAATAATTTTGGTGATACAAGGTCAGCAGGCATTTTTTATGGCGTTATTTAATAACAATGTAAAAAAACTAGTTTTCTGCTATGATTATTTAAAGGAACAAGATCCTACCCAATGCGGTTTATTGAAAAAAAAAATGAGTGGTAGGTGAGAGGATGTTCATAGTATTCCTGGATGATGATCAAAGGTTATTTAAGATGAAAGTTGTTTGTCTGAAAGTGCTCATATACTTTTCCTGAAGTGATGAATTACGTTATTGTTATAAAAACCAGGATTCTAGCTAGGCAAATTTTAAGAACATTGAAAATTTGATGATCGTTGCTTTTTAACAAACCCGGACCGGGTCGTTGTGCCGACCGACGGGCCCAAATGCAACGCGGGGCAATCTATTTTTATTTTTAACGGCCAGATGCAACGAGAGCCAAATCTTGCGTTTCATTGCATCTCGGCCGTTTTTCCCGGGATAGGAAACGTAGCGTAAAGTCAATACGGCCAGATGCAACGAAAACATCGCGTCATTTTCGCCGAAGAACGGGCCCCAGAATGCAACGAAAAACATCCGCGTCATTTTTCCGGAAAGACGTCCCAGATGCAAGAACGAGGACACGCGTGCGATGCAATAAAAACAGGGATATAAGAAAGAAATAATAAAAATAAAGAAATAAATGGATGTGGTCTGCACATGGATCTGCAGTGAAATTTGTAGCTTTATAGTTGTCGCCAGTCGTGAGTGGCGCTATTACCTACATCATAGTCGTGCGTGGCCTATTAGGCTACGTCATGCTCCGGTTTACGTCATGAATGCTTATGCATAATTTAAAAAAATAGCTTGATAGTATCTAAAATTGTTTCTCTCAATCCCCCAAACTCGTGATCCGGCAGTTACCTTTTTAATCGTCGTTTTCCGTTTGGGTGTACCCTGCGGGTTTTACCCGCCTCCGTTGCGAATCAAGCATTGCTCCTTCTGCTGTCAAACCAGTCCAAAATTGCAGTTAAAACTTCAATCGGCATCATTGTCCGAGAATGAAGTCCCAGGTGCAACGAGGACAGCGCGTCATTTTCCGGGAAGACTGCCCCAGATGCAACGAGGAAATCGCGTCATTTTCCGTAAAGACGGCCAGATGCAACGAGGAACATCGCGTCATTTTTCCGGAAGACGGCCCAGATGCAATGATGGCCAATGAGAGTCATTTGCGCAAAGAAACAAAAAATAGGTGTTGACGGCCGAGATGCAACGAGAAACATTTCCGACAGGTACCACGGTTTCGTTGGCTCTCATTGCAACGTCGGCCGCGTTAGGGTTAATAATAACATCTCCATTCGATTTTGCACTTTTGAGGCTTGAGTGCTGGGTATTTTAACCAAAATTAACCTGAGTACCTGGTGGAAACTAAATGCCAGTGGTCCGCCAACACCGCCCAGCGTAGCTAGAACCCGACAAAAACAACATGTTGCCTGCAAATAATGAGCTTCACCATCTTTTTGTGAAAATGCTTAACACCGTTGGTAAAAGTATCTTCTGATGGTCTATTACTGATTAGCTATCCACTGGCTAATAGTCCATCTCCACTGCTAAAACTTCATGAGCTATTCGACTGTACAAGCCTGAACCCAATTAAAAATTGTACAATCGGAATTGTTTGGCCATTTAAATACAGGTCCAGACTCTTACTTGCGTGTCACCTATCTGCAGCTATCCATGTCCTACACAACACTGCAGCAGTACACACGATCTATTTTGCAATGCAGTAGCAGCAGTATAGGTCTTCCCAAGTAGTCCAGTCATTAAGGTGTAGAGTGATGGTTTCTGCTCTATATACTACCCCAATGTCAACTCCTGCTACGTAGATGAATATACTGTATATGGCCAGACTTACTTTTTGGTAAACTATACCGCAGCTACTCGGTCACCAAACAGCACAGCATAGTAACCCACTGAGCAATATGCTGTCGATGACACAAGGAGGCTCCAAAGTAACCATTATTAGGTGCACAATGAGTGGGCTACCCTAATGCTACTCTGTAAGTTTTGCCCAATAGTCAGGTGTGTAGCCAGCCCAAGTGGTTTCAGAAGGGCATTTCCCCGTAGGTGCTCAAACTTCCTGATCACAAGCAAAAATTTCCCCGGTTGCAGCAAAAGAATCCGAAAAGGCTGATTTAACATAATATCAGTGCTTATTTCCGATTTCCCCTCAAACATGTTTTCAGAGGGCACTCTGCCTCCCTCTGCCCCCACCTGGCTAAGCCACTTCAATAGGTGTAGAGAAGGTAGACATGGTGTGGATAGTTTTCCGGAGTAAACATGGAGCTTCTCCGTATCTACTTACGCAGTTCTACAATTACTATTTGTATAATAGAAAATGTTGAGGGTGCTACATACTCTTTCTCTTTTTAGCTTTTTTCAATCATTTTTAGGAAAATCATGACAGTTGAAGGAGCATCATCAAATCCCCTATATCATGCACATATATTTTAAAAATTCAAATAATTCCCAAAATATCTAAAAACTACCTTAAATTGACCAAAATTTACCATACGACTGAGAGCTGGTTTAGACAGCCGCTGTGTGTACACGGAATCCTGGCCTGCAAACTTGTGTCTAGTGGGTGGGTAATCTATGCTTACTCGATAGAAGAATCTTACTGTGTACTCAAGACACATAGTACATGTTTTTGTGAAAATTTCATATACAATCTTGCAACCAAGGTTTTTCTTAATCAAAATTGTATGAGGATTCCAAAAATCATGGGTGTCATTTTTTAAATGTGTTCTTGGATGTATTCTAGGGGGAAAGGTTTATACAGGGGTCAAAATATAAAAGGGGGCAAAATGTGTTTTGAAGTATACCATCATGTTCAGTACCTTTCAAGGATTACAGAAAGGTATAGTTTGCCCTACCTGAGGGTTATAGTACAAGAGTTACAAGGCAAAACGGGTTCAAGGTCACACTGGGGTTAAAATGTCAGATTCATCGGTTTGTTTTAAAAATGGTTCCAAATTGTTCGTCTTACTGTACAGAAGCTAAAAATATACATATTGCGTTGTCAATGACGTTTTGATGATAATTAGGAGGGCAAATATGGCCGTGGTCCATAGGGTCTATGGGAGGGATGGGAGACCACTAGTCATATCTGAAAAGCCTCACTTTGAAAGGTGAAACACAGAATCTATATACATTTTCTTATTTAGTATAACCCAATGAACGATTTAAAGCCAGTTTCAACAAAATCGGACTATTCTATAAATAATGACCTAAAACAATAGGTCGTAAATATGGCAAACTATACCTTTTTAGAAAACCTTATGAGCAACCGAACAGATTGGTATAAATTTTATAACAATTTAAACACTTTTATTGTTTACCCCCGTACAAATTTCCCCCCCTTATAAAACACCCAAGAACACATTTTCAAAAATGACACCCCCGATTTTCAGATTCTCCGTGAAATTCTGTATAGGAAATACATTGGTGTCAAAATTGTATATGAAAAAAATAACCAAAACATTAATTACATTTCCCCATGTACTAATATCAGTTAAAAGAATAAAGACCATGCTTTCTAACACTTTAAGTCTTCTCATTTGTTTTTGGCAAGCTAGAAATCTACCCGATTAACTGCAGTGAGATCTATTAACTTTTGTGTCACTTTGGGGCAGTGCACGGAACTACATTGTATCAAATTTTGGTTGTGGTAATCTTCTCAGTATTACAGAATGTTAAATGTGTTTATTTCTGTTTATGAAGACAATTTTCATATTTTATGTTGATGGTGTGGGGCAAAGCTTCCTCTAACTTCACCTGAAATTTCCCGATAACTTACCATCATTGCATTTCATGATACTTTTAAGATGCTCTCTTCAAACATGTTGAAATTGGTGAATAATGATTTGTTATGCAGATTTTCCCATTTGCATTTCAGATTTTAATAGCTACTTCTTCAAGGTCACCTCTGATATTAAAGGTGCATTTCATGATTCCAGGACCTCCTGTTTATTCACTGTTCACTAGATATCCCTTGAGAAAATCTGTTCACAAAAATTTGAGTTGATTCCAATCTTGTGGTTTTGTGTTTATGAAGCAATTGCTTGTTGCCCATCAGTCCCATAGGCCACTAAGCTGTAATTTCTGTCCATATTAGGGACATAAAATCAAAATTGTAATTTCTTACAGATACTCCCGAATTGCAATGTAAGGGTAATGTATATATATGGTTTACTAATGTTAATGTTCAGATGATATAAAATCTAAACCCTTTTTCAGAGGTAAGTGGGGGGGGGGACAAAGTTTGTGGATCACAAAAATGCCCCTTTAAGCATATTACCCCTTTTCCCGAGTTTTGAAATTTTTTTCTCACTGACGTGTAATCCTTTTCTGAATTCATATCTCTTTAGATTACAGTTGCAATTTGTATAATTCATCGGCTGCATCACATAATGTTTTATTGACACAGATATTGCATTTTCAAAAAATTGAATTTTAATTTTGCCAAAATGTAATGTTTCTGTTTCTTAAATAGCCTACTTGAAAGACCATCATTTCAGTCTAAGAAGACATTTATGACTTTCTTTATAGTACAAATATTTAAGTGAAACACTTTACTTTATTCAGTATTTCCTTAAAAACTGATATGTCGCTATGTGAACAATCATTGCATATTGTGATATACAAATGCACATAATATTGTTGGCGTTTCAATGCAGATTATATGTTGTATTTCATGTTGGTGATCTCCATGAAAAACACAATGTCAGATTGATTGTTTCATGAAACGGCAATTTTGAAAAAGATGCAAGATTGACAATGTGTCTGAAACAGATAACGTAAAATAAGCGCATACGACAGTATAAATTAATTATCCCATTAAACCCTAACGCTGCCGGAGATGCAATGAGAGACAACGAAAACGTGGTACCGGTCCGAAAATGTTTCTCGTTGCATCTCTGCCGTCAACACCTATTTTTGTCGCGCAAATGACTCTCATTGGACCCATTGCATCTGGGCCGCTTCCCGGACAGAGACGCGATGTTCCTCGTTGCATCTGGGCCGTCTTTACAGAAAATGACGCTATTTTCCTCGTTGCACTGTGCCGTCTTCCCGGAAAATGACGCGATGTCCTTCGTTGCACCTGGGACGTCATTCCCGGGAAATGATTGCGATGCTTGTTCAATTTCAACATGCATTTTCGGACGGTTTGCCGCAGAAGGCCGGCAATGCTTTTCATCAGGCGGGTGACACTGTGTACAACTGCCCATAGACAATTTCGATTTTCGATGGTGATAGCGCCACCATTTTCGATAAGCTATTTTTTTTAATTATGCATAAGACTCCTTCATGCGTAAACCGGAGCATGACCGTGTCGTAATAGCTCCACGCACGACTATGACGTAGCGTAATAGCGCCCCTCAACGACTCGAACTTAAGCTACATATTCATTATGCAAATCAGTGTGAAGCACGCATCCATTATTTATTTATTTATTTATTTATTTATTTAATTTATTTATTATCCGTTTCTCATTGCATTCCACGCGTGTTCCGCGTTTCATCTGGACGGTCTTTCCGGAACATGCCGCTATGTTCCTCGTGGCATCTGGGCCGTCTTCCGGGAAAATGACTCATTTTTCCTCTGCATCTGGGCCGTCTTCCGGAAAAGTGACGCGAGGTTCTTCGTTGCATGCTGGCTGTTATTGATTTACGCTACTTATTCCTGTGCCGGGACGAACGCCGAGATATGAAAGGGGGTGGGTGGGGGCGTCAAATTTGTCTCGGTGCATCTCGGCCGTTAAAAATAAAATAGATTGCACCTCGTTTCATTTGGGCCGTCGGCCCGCAAAACGACCCGGTCCGGGTTAGGGTAATTATCCCACCGTAGTTTAACCAACATCTCATTTCAGAATTGGTAAACTAGAAAAGGTGTTTCCAACAGCTTAGTCTGCCAAAATTCACAAATGTAAAAATATCACATATGCCATTATCTGATGGAGGTTATTGATTTTATGTTTGGGCAATTGAAAGTATAACAGAAAATGATAAATATATATTTTTCCTACTCCACTTATCTCTGGATTGTGTACAAGCAAATGGGAGGGAACAACAAACATTTAAATGCTTGGTGTCCCTTCGTTAATAATATTTTGTTTGTCCAAGGATATTTCAAAATTCATGATGAAAATGACATTTCCTGATTATAACTGGTACCATTTTTTGGAGACAGACTATAGATAGCTTACTGCTTTTATCTGTCTACAGCAGGTATTTGCTGTATACAGCAGATAGTTGACTAATGGCATATGGCTTCATCTTGCTTGATTGTTCAGCACTTTTCATCTGCTATTTAATTATTGATGCTCCTTCAGGACTATCTGCCGTTCATGAGCTATCCACAGTAGATA
Source organism: Ophioderma brevispina (assembly GCA_023653785.1). Lineage (NCBI taxonomy): Eukaryota > Metazoa > Echinodermata > Ophiuroidea > Amphilepidida > Ophiodermatidae > Ophioderma > Ophioderma brevispina. Next base: position 12,345 of record JAMKCH010033449.1, read on the forward strand.
TAAACTAGCAGGCAGTGCAAGACTGGCGAACAAGACGGCCTGGAATAACTTCTGAATGAAACTTTGACCCCATGCCTAATATCTTGACCAAGTGATGTATTTTTGTTGACCAATAATGTATTTTATATGTTTAACAACGTTTACAAATCAGTATTGTTGAGTTTCAAACGAATCCAGCATGTCAGGAATTTGACCTTTTAACCCTATAATGTGACCCCTGGTCACGAATGGGGTCAACGGTAGTTTTTTCTGTATTTACGATACCCCGAGGATTTTCTGTGTCAAATTTCAGTCAATCGGAGCTTGTTGTAAATTTTTGACCTTTGACCTTGAACTTTGACCTTTGGGGTCGAGAGTATCAATGACCTCTTCTACTATTAATTTACATCACTGTAGTAAAAACGGACTTAGTCTGCCTCTATGGCTGGATAAATCTATTTGGTCTAGTTTTAACATTTTTTTTGGGAAAATTGACCTTTTGACCCTCTTAATGACCTTTTGATCCCGGTAAAAAAAAAAACCGAAGTACACAACAAAAAGCATTTTCCATACAATAAAAAAAAATCTACTATGCTTAGTTTCTGGAGATAAAAGTCTTGAAATTATTTACCTTAAACTGGAAATGAAACCTTAAATGAACCTTTGACCTCCAAAATAAAATACCTTGCATACACCAGTAACTGAAGGAATTCTGTAGTTAAGTCACTGTACTAGGTTTGAGTTTTGAGATAAAATTTTGGAATATTTTGGTTTTTGACCGGAAGTGACCCCTTAATGAACTTTGATTCCTGAAACTGGTTGACAACCCAAACCCTGCCTAGTAACAATATATGTGCTCTAATTGACGTCACTCTGTTACGTAATTTGTAAGGACAGCGATTTTTTGAATATTTTGTCACAAGTTTTTTGCTTCAACCGGAAATGACCCACTTAATGACCTTGACCCTTATCCCATGACACCCTATATGAAGCAAGGGTCAGTGGTTTCCTCGAACCAGTTTGGTTGATATTGGCATAATCCTGTAAGAGAGAAGATAATTTTGACATTAAATTACATATTTGAAGCCTTGGCCAGGTCAAAGGTCAGACGGGGTCAATGTCCATATGAACATAAATGGGACGGGTCCCGCGGTCATTTGATTAAGTCTAGTCAAATACGTCAAACCATGACTGAGCTAGAAGCTTTTTTGCAAGTGTTGGAAGAAAACGAATAAGAAGAAAGAATACCATCAGAAACAACAAGCGCCCGCGGGCCGCCTTGTAATGAGCTGCTGTCTACTACAGAGGCTCACTACTGTGTCAGTTTTATTGTGATGATTGAGATTATCAACTATCTGTCTTTGATAAGCATCTTCAGTAGATAGCTTATGTTTGTGTCGTCTTACTACAGGTGTATCCACTACAGGGCTTCTATTACAAATAACTCTCTACTGCATCAGCCTTTATTTGCTGATTGTTTAACTTTCATCTTTATTACTTTTGATAGTCATAGCTTCAATAGCTATCTGGTGATGATGGCTTTGCTGCTGATAAACTAAATAAAGGTCCAAGGCACGATCGCTAATAGCCTCACCCCAGGGACCCCAGTAAAGTGGGCCAAAAATTTTGGTATCAGAAGAAAGCGCTACTATTTTTTCTCATTTACCCCAGTGAATCTTAAGGCTAAGGATGTTTTGGTTTTGGATGTTGTGAACGAAAATGCCCCATTTTGGTTTATCGACCAATCTTAAATTACAACAGTCTCTATGGGGATTAAAAAATCAATTTTAGCTCTCACTTAAAAATGGGTGAAATATCGGCGCGAAACTTTACAGATGGGGAATTTTTGGTGCTGAAGGCCATTCTTCAAGATTTGAAAAAAATTGATAGAATTAAATCGGGCCATCCCTCCTTAATGTACACAATTAAGTTTATTGCTTTAACATCAGCTATTACAAATATTCACTAATACATCGACGGCAGATAGTTCTTGGTGAAAATGGGTGATAAGTTGTTTGTATGTCTGGACAGGATCAAAAAAAGTCTCATTTGGACAGGGTGTGACCTTTGGTTTGAGACGAATGATAGCAAAATTGTGCAGGGCTCACATGGTCTATGGGGTCACCAAACTTTCCCTGGATATCGAATGGTGATATACCAAATCAGTTAAAATTGCATTTTCGGTTGCGTATGGACACGAGGAATCATTTTACACCCACTTCAAACAACATCAGAGCATTTACCCAGGGTGACCTTAAACCATTATAGGGCTATCCTATACCGCTTTAACTAAAGGTTGGAAACTAGGCAAGTATATTATTTTTCTAAATCTTATGAGGAGACAAACGCGGTTAGGCGGTAGTGTACATTAAACACCATTTGACTCGATTTGAAATTTTCCACATGTACTACAATTATTCCCTCTTGAAGAAGGGGGAATCAGTCCGAAATTTGCCACCCTCATTTTCTGACAGTTTAGGCCCTATTGAAACCAAACAGCAACAAAATCAATTTAGGCATGAAAACCTACGGGCAAATCCACACCAAACCACAATTATGTTGCTGATTGTTCACTTTTTGATCTGTTATTTGCTATAGATTGCTTGCGGGGGTTGGGGGATACTTCAGTAGCTATTTGCTGTTGTTGAGCTTAAATTTGCATAATTATTGGTTTTATAAGCTGCCTACTACCGATATATTGACTTCTTATCGTGTCCAAAACAGTGGTTCTCAAATATGCTGTAAGAGATGGGTACAACGTTTCTAGCGTTTCATTGAATTTGGCAGGTCCTTGTTGTGCATCGTTTGCGGCAACAGTGGGAAGACCAAAGAAATGTTCCATTGTTTGTGGTTCTGTTCAACAACCACAAGTAGTATCCTGATATGCTTCCAGATAGCCCCATTTTGGCAGGGAAAGTCTTAGATTGGCCCATTTCGGGTTCTCAATATGTTGAGACATTGGCATTCAGCCCATGAGGAGTCAGCTACAGGGGACGAGGCTCACTGGGTTCAATACAAGTAGTGATGTTTACGTGGTTGATAGCCCTCTTTCTTTCCACAAGGCATCTCTCTTAAATCTAAGAACTGCTTCAATTAAGAACTCTGGCTCTGTCCTGACATAGGGGTGCTCACATTAGATACGTGGTAGCTATGTTTTTGCATGCTTGTACACTTCAAACGATGTCTGGTTTAGAGCAATTCGGGCTTAGATGTAACGTTCTATTGGGAGTTGCCCGAAAGACATCCTGTGACATCTTGACCTGTGATCTATTAGTTACTAGCGACAGCTCAAACTTAAGTAACTCTTTGTGCTATAAAACTATCTACTGTAGATAGCCTTTGCTGTTGATAAGCTAATCTACTGTTAATTGGCTTGCTGCTAATAAGCTATTCTACTGTAGTAGCTTTGCTGCTGATAAGCTATCTAATGTAGATGGCTGTGCTGCTGATAAGCTATCAAGGTGATAGCTTTGTGCTGATAAGCTATCTTACTTGTGAGATCGCTTGACGCTAATAAACTATCTACTGTAGACAGCGTGCTGTTGATAAGCTATCTACTGTAAAATGGATTTGCTGATAATAAGCTATCTAATGTAGATAGCTTGCTGCTCGATACGCTATCTACTGTCGATGGCTTTGCTGCTGATAAGCTATCTAATGTAGAGCTTTGTTGCTATCAGCTATCTCCTGTAGATAGCTTGCTGCTAATAAGCTATCTAATGTAGATAGCTTGGTGCTGATAAGCTATTACTGTAGATGGCTTGATGATGAATAAGCTATCTACTGTAGATAGCTTTGCTGCTAATAAGCTATCTACTGTAGCTTAGCTTTGTGCTGATAAGAATATAGAATTGTAGAAGCTTTGCGCCTAATCATACTACCTACTGTAGATAGCTTTGCTTGGCTGCTGATAAGCTATCTACTGTAGATAGCTTTGCTGCTGAATAGCTTATCTACTGTAGATAAGCTTTTCTGCGTCAGTATCTACTGTAGATAGCTTTTGCTGTGATAAGCCTATCTCTGTAAGCTAGCATTTGTGCCTGATAAGCTGTCTACTGTAGATAGCTTTGTTGCTGATAAGCTATCTACTTTTCACCTAATATACTGTAAGATAGCTTTGGCTGATAAGGCTGTCTACTGTAGATAGCTTATTGTCTATCAGCTGTCTACTATAGATAGATCTTACTACTGTTTCAGTTTATGTGCTGATGCTTACTTCAAGTTGTTATACGTCATTGTTACTATTGATAGATCACCACTCCACAAGCTCTGGTGATAAGCTGTCTACAGTTAGCATATTTCTTTATCAGCTGTATATTCCAGATAACTTATACCATCATGAGTTTTATGTCGTGATTACCTTTTCATCTGTTTTTTTATTTACTATAGATAGCTCAATACTCCGATCTAGTGCAAATAGCTATCTACTGTAGATAGCTTAATATATTATACAATTACTACAGTATCTCACTATTGGATTCCAAGTCAGTTGAAAAAATTTTCACTCAACATCCGTCATTTAGTAATAAACAAATTGAGAAGTTTCGCGATGACGCATGGTGGTTTTGACGATGTGCGGGAAAACGCCAGTTGTTGTATTCCATAATGACGGATGCTGATAACGCTTGTTCGTGTAAGGGAAAATTTCAAACATGTCAATACATAATTTCCAAATTTGAGTATATTTTGGTGTGACGGATAAGAGGAACTTTTCCCAAGTATATATCAATTTATAAGTAAGTATGCATGAACATAGCTAATAATTTCAATTGTTCATTTCATTCTTTATAGGATTTGATCATTTGAATGTATAGGGGATGTTTACCCACTCTTTAGAGTTCGCGATTTTTTTTCAAATACAATTTTCTCAAAAAAACCAAAAAATTTGTATTTTGTTTAACATCCATCCACTATGTAATGACCTTGTTCTTCTATCATTGTTTGTTAGCTAACTACTTCAGTCAGTAATTATTTGTATTTGAATTTCCACTAGCCACATCAATGTGAAAAATTTACGAAATTACAATGTGGGACAAATGTGTTAAAAGCTAGTTTACACAGATCTTTATGGAGAATGGGTGTATAGAGGGTGTGATATAAGAAATAAATCATGATCTTTTTTTTTAAGCCCACATGACAAGATTCCTGCAATGGAAATTTCTTATGATCTTTTACAGGGAAATAGCTCTTGCACACCGCTAGTTGTCAAACTTGTTGCCACTGCTTACAATTGTTTCTAAAAATAAGAAACACTTTGCATGGGGTCAAAAAAAAGGGAGGGGGGCTTGTTGTGACAAACGCAGCTTTCTCTTTAGGCTACCGGGTACACAGAGGGAATACCTTTAGAAATTGCCATGAAGTGGCGCACCCCTCCCAAGTAGAAAAATCTAGTGGTAATCAATGGAATAATATTTTCTGAGGACGAATTCCCACTTGTTCTCACTTTACAAAGTTTGTTAGTTTCCAAGAAATGCGGTCTAAGTAAACCAACGCGTCCGTCTGCGAGCAAAAATCATTCCAAATTCAGCCGCAATGTAACAGCATACGCTGGTTCACCGAACTTTGGTCTCTCACAACTTTCACAAATGATACAAACATAAAGGGCAGGCGGGCCCGAAAACAGGGTTTTTTATTTTCGTCGCCTTTAAGATACAAATTTTTTTCCTATACAAGGCTAGGGAAACAAAGCTTAATTTAAGATTGTAAAATACTAAATAGCATTTCAGGCGGGTGGCGGCCAAGCTTCATTCAAGCGCAAAAAATGCCGAACGAGTCATTGGACCAGCCTGAACAGGGACCGGAATTTGAAGTCACTGTGCGCGTTTATTTATAGATCAGTGGTGGAGAGTGGAATTCTTTGTTCACGTAGGAGCGCCGACAGATATAAATGGCCTTGCTTAGTCGGGGTGGCATAAGTGGCTACAAAACTATCATCAAATCGTTTTTTAAAGGACCGGACATGAGAGGATTGCTACATGCAGGTCAACGAATCATCCCACGTAGTGTTGCATAGGCTACCTGGTACCACCCGCCTGGTACTTCAGTGTGGCTTGAGAGGGCCTGGTACATGGTCCTTCGCTATAATATCGTGACCCTGCTGATTTGAACATGAGGGTCCAACAACCTCGTTCAAAATGGATCCCGTTCTACTACTACCGTTATTCATAATCCAAAAACAAAATCCTTACACTTGATTTGATTCTTCAACTCCACGGATTTTGAGTGGGAAAATATTAAGATATTAAACATATTTTAGCTTTAGACTATTTGTCAATTTTCGTGATTACGGGCTAAACCTATGGGAACGGGAGGGGTGCCTAAACGACGCTATCTTTGGCCTCCCCCATCTGATAGCATTATACACCACAACATTAGTGCCACGATAGATTTCACATTATAGGTGTCCCTAAAAAAATCGAAAAGTCCTAATAATTTTTGCCCGGATTTAAAGCTTTCCATCAAAAATATCCCCCATTCAGAAATGGATTAAGCTGAAAAATGTTTTCTTGATACAAAAATTGTGAAATTTGTAATTTTGTATAGAGCAAATACAAAATTCAGCTCCTGTTTTACTTGAAATATACGCAAATCAAATCACCTTTTCTCTCTCTTTTAAGGCATTTCGTAGCCAAATGCATGTTAAGAAATCTATTGGGTGTCTATCTATTATGAAAGTACTATTATGACACAATATTTGCATGCCTAAAAATCTCTTCTTATTAGAGTGTAGGTTCAAAAACAAAAAGAAGTCAACATATTGACAAAATATACCTCCCCTGCCAGACCCCGCCCTCCCCCCGCAACACAATGTGGTTGCAATGGCTTCGCAGCATTATTCTTTTCGCGGATAAATCGGCCATTGATCAGAACGTTCCTTCCTTCCAGGTAAAAACCATTTTTTCCAGCCTTGGTTGGTACCATGACGAGTTCTTCTGGATGACTATTCCGTTCTTTCATGGTGAAAGGGAGAGCTTGTGAACATCTTTACTCCTGGTACATGACTTCCTACCAGCTATCTCAAATTTATAAGCCGATATTCACTATACATGTGATTTTAATCACCCTAATTAATAAGTTCACACCTAAGGGAAACTTATCATTATACCAACAATGCCGCTAATCTCTACTGATGTTAAACTACTTTTATTTGTTAAATTTCATTTTATTACCTCTCATTGCACAAACAAGAACATTCCAAACCGATGGGTGGTGCAAAGGGTGACCCCGCTAACAGTCACGCAGGCCCACAAAGCGGTACCTAACCCACATCAAAATTAATAAACATAAGATTTTAGGTACAGACGTACACATCATCTGATAAAAACATAAAATATACTTATAAATTTTCTTTAAAAGACATAAACAATCAATCAAATAGCATTTATAAAGCCCAGAATATATTGCCAAGACGATCCTCAACTACTTAAGTATCGACTATATGTATGTTTGTTTAGCTAGGTAGTGGGCAATAAGACAAGAGTTGAAATGGGGAAATGTCTTAAGATTTCTGAGATTGGCAGGCAGGGCATTCCATGAATGGTAAATATGGTTAAAAAGTCTGCCGAAGATTTGTACAGGTAATGCATCTATTTGGAATGATAGTAGGAGCGTTTGTGGATCTCAAATTGATGATCAGAGTTACGAAAATTAAGTTGGTAATGGAAACCTTGAAGCACCTTTTAAAAAGAAGGATGTTATCTTAAATGTAACGGATATTATCAAAGCTGAGGCGATGAGCTCTTTTAGACAATCCTCATATGGGGCAGACGTCTCAGAATGAATTTGGTAGCGCGTCTCTGAACTTTTTCAATGGAGCAGATGAGGCCCTTTTCTTGGGGATTCCAGATTTCTGACCCGTATTCCAAAATGGGTCTGACATGAGCCAAATAGAGAATTTTACGGGTTAATGGATCATAAATATTATGACAGGTGTGCCGAATCAAACCTAAAATGCGGTTAGTCTTGCAAATCATATAATTTATGAGGTTTCCAATTCATATTACTCGTAACTAAGATACCAAGATCGTTCTGATTGTCAACAGATTGCAAACTGTGATCACCAAGCTTGTAGTTAAAAGGGGCAACATGATGTTTCCGGGTTTTGACATGTAAAATAACACTTTCTTTTTTTAAAAATTAAGTTGAATCAATTGTCCCATTTAACACTCCAATTAAAAAGAGCTCTAAGGTCTTTTTGCAGAGCAAGTTGGTCACAAATGGTGGATATGGTTCTGGAACATTTTGAATCATCAGCAAAAAGACCAATTTCTGTGCCAGATGGAACATAGGAGGGCATATCATTAATAAAAACCACAAAGAGTAAGACTTCCATGTCAATTATCTATTACTTATTGCTGATAATCTACCATTGGCCACTTCATCATTTTTGCAGGGGGGTCGGACACGGTCTGCTTGATTGGGACATCTAGGATTTCCAAACGGTAATTTAGGGAATTCTTACGTGTATTTTCTATGGTAGCCTCGGTCCCAGAGACATTACAAAATCACCTCTTAATTAAGCCTTCATTCAAAAGTTCTTAATAATATCATGATAATTTAGGAAAAAATCATTGACGTCAAACGCTATCTGCTGCTGATTTGTCAGTACCATCAGCTATGTACTGCTGATATGTTTACTTCATCAGCTATCTATTGCTGATATGTCAGTACTTCATCAGCTATCCACTGTTGATCTGTCAGTACTTCATCAGTTATCTACTGCTGATATGTCATTCAGCTCATAGATCTACTGCTGATATGTCAGTACTTCAGCTATCTTCTGCCATGTCATTCATTGGTAATTTACTGCTGATATATCATTACTTCATCAGCCATCTACTGCTGATATCATTACTTCAGCTATCTACTGTTGATATATCAGTGCTCCATCAGCTATCTGCTACCTACGGCTGATATGTCAGTACTTCATCAGCTATCTAAAGCTGATATGTCTACTTCATCAGCTATCTATTGCTGATATGTCATTACTTCATCAGCTATCTACTGCTGATATGTCATTCATCAGCTATCAACTGCTGATATGTCATTCATCAGCTAGCTACTGCTGATATATCACAGAGTGTGCAGTGGTGTTTCAAACCCACCCTTTATATAAACACACCCTTTATACCAAATTTTGCTTTTGCAAGAGAAACAGGGAACCGTGATCAGTATCATATCTGATTCTGACTATTGATGCTCATAAAATTATTAAAGTCCATATCTTTGTTAACATTGTAGGCCTACACTCAACACATACACTAGTCTACGAAATGATCTCCACGTGGGATTTTTTTCTTTAAAACTGTCAGAATCTTTTCAAAGATTCTTGCCCATAGAAATCTTCTTCAAAGGAATTTGGCACTCTTAGCGAAGCATTTGAATTCGCATCAGGAAGATAAATCTCCTTATCTTTGCTATCAAAAACACAATATTACAGTTTGAAAGGCACCATTAGCAAACAAAACACCCCCTATTAATACGGAACATTAAGTTTTAATCCTCAACCGTTAAAATATAACGTTATGGAACCGTGTGACTAGTATTTCGTCAGCTATCTACTGCTGATATATCATTGCTTCATCAGCTATCTATTGCTGATTTGTCGTTACTTCATCAGCTACTACTGTGTCAACACTTCATCAGCTATCTACTGCTGATATGCCAGTACTTCAGCAGACATGTACTGCAGATATATCATTCTGCTATCTACTTCTGATATATCATTGCTTCATCGGCTATCTTCTACTGATATGTCGTTACTTCATCAGCTTTCTACTGCTGATATGTCAGTACTTCATCAGCAATCTACTGCTATTATGTCAGTGCTTCATTATCATTACTTCATTAGCTATCTACTGCTGATATAGCATTACTTTACTAGCTATCTGTGGCTGATATATTAATAATCAATCTACTGCTGATATATCATTACTTCATCAGCTATCTACTGCAGATATAGCATTGATTCATCAGCTATATACTGCAGATATAGCATTACTTCAGCTATCTACTGCAGATATAGCATTATTTCATCAGCTATCTACTGCAGATATAGCATTACTTCATCAGCTATCTACTGCAGATATAGCATTACTTCATCTATCTACTGCAGATATAGCATTATTTCATCAGCTATCTACTGCAGATATAGCATTAATTCATCAGCTATCTACTGCAGATATAGCATTAATTCATCAGCTATCTACTGCAGATATATCTACTAATGTCATTCAGCTATCTACTGCTGTTGTATTACTTCATTAGATATCTACTGCTGATATGGCCTTCATCAGCTATCTACTGTTGAGATATTTGGCTATCTACTGCTGATGTCAGTTCTTCATCAGCTATCTACTGCTGATGTCATTATTTCTTCAGCTATGTACTGCTGATATGTCATTACTTCATTAGCTATCTACTGCTGATATATCATTACTTCATCAGCTATCTACTGCTGATATATCATTACTTCATTAGCTATCTACTGCTGATATATCATTACTTCATCAGCTATCTGCTGCTGATATATTGTTGCTTCATCAGCTATCTAATACTGTTATTACTTCATCAGTTACTTATGTCATCACTTCAGCTATCTGCTGCCGATATGCCATTACTTCAACAGCTACGTACTTCAGATATATTGTTACTTCATCAGCTATCTACTGCTCTCATTACTTCATCAGCCATCTACTGCTGATATGTCAGTACTTCATCAGCCATCTACTGCTGATGTGTCATTACTATATCAGCTATTACTGCTGATATGTAAGTACTTCAGCTACCTACTGCTGATATATCAGTACTTCATCAACCATCTACTGCTGGTATATCATTACTTCATTAGCCATCTACTGCTGATATGTCATTACTTCATCAGCGATGTACTGTTCATATATCATTACTTCCGTATCTACTGCTGATATCATTGCTTCAACAGCTATCTACTTCTGATATGTTATTACTGTATTAGCTGTTTACTGCTGATATGTAAGTACTTTAGCTGTCTACTGCTGATATGTCAGTACTTCATCAGCTATCTACTGCTGATATATCATTACTTCACCAGCTATGTACTGCTGATATGCCATTACATCATCAGCTATCTACTGCTGATTTATCATGATTTCATCAGCTATTACTGCTGATATACCAGTACTTCAGCTATCTACTGCTGATTGGATATATCATAACTTCATTAGCCATCTACTGCTGATATATCAATACTTCATCAGCTGCCTACTGCTGATATATCATTACTTCATTAGCTATCTACTGCTGTTATATCATTACTTCACTAGCTATCTGCTGATGATATGTCATTACTTCATCAGCTATCTACTGCTGATATCATTACTTCATCAGCTATCTACTGCTGATATAGCATTACTTCATCAGTGCTCTACTGCTGATGATCATTACTTCATCAGCTATCTACTGCTGATGTCATTACTTCATCAGCTATCTACTGCTGATGTCATTACTTCATCAGCTATCTACTGCTGATATGTCATTCATCAGCTATCTACTGTTGATATGTCGTTACTTCATCAGCTATCTACTGCTGATATGACAGTACTTCATGAGCCATCTACTGCTGATATGTCATTCATCAGCTATCTACTGCTGATGTGTCATTACTATATCAGCTATTTACTGCTGATATACCAGTACTTCAGCTATCTACTGCTGATATATTAATCAATTACTTCACTAGCTATCTATTGTTGATATAGCATTACTTCTTTAGTGTTCAAAATATTAATTTCTGAGTTAATGCAAAAAATGTGTTGAGTTGAAAGTATTTGTTAAAAATATCATGTAGGAACTTGGAAGGACACTTAAAGCAATAATAGCACACTTTTTGGAAGAGCACCCCCAATTTTCCAAAAATTTGAGATTTTTGCACAGTTGCATTGGTAATTGGCTAGTATACTATACCTTTTTATTTTTATTTTATTTCTGTCTTATTTAGCCTGGGTAGATCATTCAGTGTTAAGACACTGCTTTCCAATGATGCCCAGGGATCCAGGACGAATTGGGACAGCCAGGGGTTTTCACCCTACTCTTATCGAAACTGACTGCGATTTCATATACAGGCGTGATTCTCCATGTATATGGGACCGACGGCTTAACGTCCCCTCCGAAGGACGGGGTATTCTCATGGTTCGTTTGCCCAACTCCAAATGAACCATGGGGAGAGCGGAATTCCAGTTTTAATCAATACTTCTTACAAATCAAATCCAGAATTTAGTACCCAATTAAATCCCAGCAAGTGGCCCCACCGGGGCTTGAACCGGGGACTTTCTGCACTAAAGGCGAACACCCTAACCAGTGCGCCACGCTCTCCCTGTGAATGGTAAAGCTCGAAAATGTCTATGTATTGCAAAAGAACAAATTTTGTAATTAAAATAATTAGTATCGGAGATCCCGATAATAATTCAACGGCTGCTGGAAACTGTCTTCCAATATGAAATAGCCGGAAAATAGCGCCATGTACGTGTCTACGCTCATCCATTAGTTGTTCCATTGGTTCAGGCAAGTCATGGTAGAGCAGGCATGCAAAAAGTTGTTCTTTCCTCAGGAGCAAAATGCAATGGTCACATAGAAACCTACAAGACTTTCAACCATTTCCTCGGAGCGGCGCTTCCAGCTCCTGCACTTTCTGCACCCCTGTGTCATTTTTTGTGAAGTGGCACTATTTTATAGCGGACGGACAGAATTGGGCATTTTCAGCTCTGCCATAAACTACAGTCTGGTATCTCAATTCTAATTACAAAATCATTTCTTTTATGACAAATATGCACTTTTGAGTATTCTATCGTATGGTAACTTTAACATGTGCGCAAGCCAGAAAATATAAGAACATTGAAAAATCCAGTAAAGTGACCTCACTGTGATGGTTGAAGAATAGAATATTATAAGGTGTTTTTTAAAGGTGTTGGTGCCATGAAGAGGTCTTCTGGAGGACTATTCCATTCTTTGAGGGTGAAAGAAGGAGACCTTGTGAATGTTCTTTGGGTATCTACTGTCTTTAGCTCACTGCTTCATCAGATCAGCTTTTTACTGCTGGTAACTGACTTCCTTATCAGCTATCAACAGCTGATATCCTCATTTATAAGCTGATTTCAACTAATATAGGCAATTAAATCACCATATTTAATAAGATAACAGCAGGAGGAAGACATCTGATGATACCTAACAATGCAAGCTATCCACTGCTGATAGTAAACTACTTAGAGCAGTTGTCCATGTGAAATATCTATTACCTATTGCTGATAATCTACCACTTCATCTATGTGCTGCTGATAGTCCATCTCTTCATCAGCTTTCTAGTGCTGATATCCCACTGCCTCCCATTGTACTGTTAGTACTGTTTGCTACAGCTGAGAGCAAATTACTTCATCAGCTGTCTACTGCTGATATCCCGCTGCTTCAACTGCACTTTTATCTACAACTGAGAGCAAATTACTTCATCAGCTGTCAACCACTGATATCCCACTGCTTTATTGCACTGTTATCTACAACTGAGAACAAATGACTTCATCAGCTGTCTACTGCTGATATCCCACTGTTTCTACTGCACTGTTATCTACAGATGAGAGCAAATTACATCATCAGCTGTCTACTGCTGATATCCCACTGCTTCTACTGCTCTGTTATCTACAACTGAGAGCAAATTATTTCATCAGCTGTCTACTGCTGATATCCCACTGTTTCTACTGCTCTGTTATCTACAACTGAGAGCAAATTATTTCATCAGCTGTCTACTGCTGATATCCCACTGTTTCTACTGCACTGTTATCTACAACTGAGAGCAAATTACATCATCAGCTGTCTACTGCTGATATCCCACTGCTTCTACTGCTCTGTTATCTACAACTGAGAGCAAATTATTCATCAGCTGTCTACTGCTGATATCCCACTGTTTCTACTGCTCTGTATCTACAACTGAGAGCAAATTATTTCATCAGCTGTCTACTGCTGATATCCCACTGTTTCTACTGCTCTGTATCTACAACTGAGAGCAAATTACATCATCAGCTGTCTACTGCTGATATCCCACTGTTTCTACTGCTCTGTTATCTACAACTGAGAGCAAATTATTTCATCAGCTGTCTACTGCTGATATCCCACTGTTTCTACTGCTCTGTTATCTACAAATGAGAGCAAATTATTTCATCAGCTGTCTACTGCTGATATCCCACTGTTTCTACTGCACTGTTATCTACAACTGAGAGCAAATTACATCATCAGCTGTCTACTGCTGATATCCCACTGTTTCTACTGCTCTGTTATCTACAACTGAGAGCAAATTATTTCATCAGCTGTCTACTGCTGATATCCCATTGCTTCTTCTGCACTGTTATCTACAACTGAGAGCAAATTATTCATCAGCTGTCTACTGCTGATATTCCACTGCTGATACTGCACTTATCTACAGCTGAGAGCAAATTACTTCACCAGCTGTCTACTGCTGATATCCCATTGCTTCTTCTGCACTGTTATCTACAGCTGATAGCAAATTATTTCATCAGCTGTCTACCGCTGATATCCCACTGCTTCGACTGCACTGTTATCAACAGCTGACTGTCAGGTATCAATTGTTGGGATAGTTCATCATATTATCACCTACAACAGTTTAATACTTCATTAGCTAACTACTGCTGATAGTCCATATTTTATCAACTATCTTTGTTGATAGCTCACTCAAGCATAGCTTATCAGCTATGTACTATTTATAAGGGTGGGTGACCTGATCAACAACTTCATCCCTTGACATTACTCCATAAACAATGATGGTATCAGAAGAAAGTTCATATTTTTCTCATAAGCTCTCTGAAATTTAATGGCCAGGAAATGTTTCCTTTTGATATTATCAACAAAAACGTCACCAAATGTGGTCGACTACATTTATTTACACACACTCTTCTATGGGCAAATATAGTACTCTACTGAATGAAGCACATTCCATTTTATTGTAGACTTATTGTAAACTTTACTATTTATATTCATTTGAGGTAGATTTTCCTCCTCCATTGCTCCAATTTATCAGCCATCAGGAGTTGCTATTCCAGCATTTGTCCTACGATCTAGTGTTGGCACTTGATTAATTCATCAGCTTTATCTCAATGTTCCCAACCATGGCTTTGATTTGCCTTATTCGCAGCCAATATACCACCAAAACAGTACTGGTATTTTATTGAGGACCTACTTGAGATCTTTTACGTTATCTAAATAGGTACATGCTTCAGACCTAATGGTACAATTTTATCGTAATGCCACTCACCGCTTGCGTTGCATTTTGCACCAATTTGAAATACAGAAAGTTGTCAAATGTGCAGCTCCTCTAAAATCAATTTAGTGTCACTTAAGATTTAACTACACTTTTTGTCATTCTTGTTTTATGCAATTTTGAATAAACACCTCGGAAGTATGCGTGTGCATGCTCGTGCAAATTTCATAATTCATAGGCACCGTAATCGACTGGCAGCACCAAAGGTAAACTCTCGCGAGCCTTGTGAAAACACTTGCTCACTTGTTCTGGCACAAGTTAACTGTCAGCTAAAGCTACGTATACGCTGCGGAATTGGTTTTCCCTCCTTAAGTCATCCGCGTGCTCGATCGATGCCTCTGTGCAGGATTTAGCGTCTTCCCTAGAGGTCTATGAAGCTACAACTAGCCTTGTGGCTGGTGATGGTACATACAGACAGTTATGTGAGAAAGTTACAGGGTGGTCAAAAATAAAAGATGATCAAGACTCTTAAGCTTGTTGACATTGGAAATTGTTTTACTTTTGGATTTTTAAGTAGAAAAAAGGTTGTGGATATGTGTTTGCTAGTTGAATACTTCAGAAAGTCATTAGAAAACCTGGTATAGTGTCTGAGGAACATGAGCAGTATATGCTTTCCAATCAAAACCAACGTTTGATAATTTCCATATGAAAACTTCTTAACCCCATGTCCCCTACATGTTGTTTGGTAACAATGGAGGTTATGTGATTTTGAGCCAATTAGCAACATAGTAAGAATGGTGGTAGGTCTGAAGAGGGCTGGAGCTTAAATATTTGTAAGCTGCATTTCAATTGCTTATTGAAATGAATATGTGATGTAATTAGCCAATCAGAAATGCTGTATGAAAGGCAGGTAGTGCTCACAGGTTAAAAATGTTAAAGGTGTAACGAGAGATTTCAAGTAACAGGTGTCCCTAAAAAATGTGAAAATTCTGATTTTTGCCCTGATGTAAAGCTTTCCATCAAAAATATTCCCATCTGAAAGGATTAAGCTGAGCAATGTTTCTTTGGTACAAAAATTGTGAAATTTCTAATTTCGTATAGGAGCAAATACGAAATTCGGCCTATGTTTTATATTGAAATATAAGCAAGTTTTTTTTTTTTTTTTTTTTTGTAAGCTGCATTTTAATTGGTTATTGAAATGAATATGTGATGTAATTAGCCAATCAGAAATGCTGTATGAAAGGCAGGTAGTGCTCACAGGTTAAAAATGTTAAGGTGTGATCCCTTATAAAGGTCCGTTCATACTTCCACTGCACTGCATTGCTGTGCAGTAAATTTACTGCAATGGTCCGTCACTTCCGCTGCACTCCTAATCGATTTACTGCAGGTCAACCCAGGTCACTGCAGGTCACGGGTTGCAGTACGTTTCAGTAAACTTGCGGAAATTTGGCATACTGCAACACTGACTGCATCCCACTGCATCTGCCAATGCATCGGCACAGTTAAAATAATTTTAACTTCGTTGCAGTACTGCATTGCATTGCAGTACTGCAAGTGATTGCAGTGACAATTTTGGTAGGCTGCATTGCAGCACTGCAATGCAATGCAGTGAAGTATGAACAGACCTTAGGCCGAAACAAACAAACAAATAAACAAGATTGTCTTAGAAGAAATGTGAAAATGCAAAATGTCTTTTTTTTTATTACTTTGGAAAAATGCTAATGTGAAATGCTAGATTTCAAAAAAAAAATTGCATAATTGCATTTTTGCCCCATTTTTATTTATTTTTTAAAAAAAGACTGTTTTGGGGTTATTCACTTCAGGTGTGATTTAATCCATTAGTAAGCATTCTAAATGTGCTAAACACCCAGTTTTGAAAAAAAATGGGGGGGGGTTCTGGAAATGTCCTTGTATCTCTTTAAGAAGTTAAACTCCATTAGAGCTAGCAAGTGATCTATACATATCCTGAAATAAAAATATTTAGCCCACACTCAGACATCAACATTTTTTCCGCCAAAAATGTGTAAATTATGCATTCCCATGACCAAGTGCATTCAAATGAGTACAAACAAGCCTAGTCTTAGGTCAGTGTTTTTTTAGATTACTTCCCAATTTGGGAAGCCATCTAAAGAAACCACTGACTTCTAAATGTGTTATAACCCATACAGAACCTACCAGTGTTGAAAGGGTTAAGAAATTCTCAAACTTAACCAAATGTTAGACCCATTAATTTTGTGAATTTATCGGTGGCTTCGGTCTAAAATGCAAGAATATATGGCTCTAAATCCAGGTCTCGTTTTCTGTTAAAATTTGCATAAATTCAGGTTGACATATTGACTTAGAGAGGCAGGTTTCCACTTAACCCAAATTTAAACAGGCCTCCTTGTGGCTGTGACTTTCCTCACTATGAGTTAAAATATGCTCATCCACCAAGAACACAGTTCATTGGGTTGTACATGTACATACATTGACATGAACTGACCTTGTGTGATCTGGGTATCATATATCATACCCAAAAACCAGGGGGTGTATTTTCTAAATACACTAGTGAATGGAGGAAGGTACTGAACTGTGCCAAGGGAATTGAGATTTGACTAGCTCATAGTGTCTTAGAACTTGACAATTCAAATCAGCAGCCATGCTTGAAGCTAAAATTAAAAATTACCATTTTCCCTGCTCACAGAAGGGGAGGGGGATCTCTTGAAGTAATGTTAAGCTTACTGAGATGGAAAGGTTTTTCTGTCCATGAAAAAAGTACTTGTAGCTTATATAATATGGTAAGGGTAGGTTATCAATGGGTTGTTCCTTTTAAATGTGTGACCCCTATGGAAGAGTTGGGGGAGTATGGATTTCAAGTGAAATAGCCCATTGGGTAACTATAAGTGAAATCTTTGCCCCTTTTGGGAAAGACTAAGGCTGCAACAGGAGGAGTACAGGTCAGTGCAGTAATCTGGGCACTTTATTCTGATTGATATGAATTAACTAATCAGTAGACCTCACTACTATGTATATTATACAGGTCAATATTAATAAGCCACCCCCCAGCAAAACTGTCAATTTCCAGTGTAGAATAGGAGAACATTCTACACTGTGTACTATGGAAGTTGACAGTTTTGCTGACATGTGAACTTTATAACCTCATTCTGACGTAATTCTAGGCATGTTGGTACTCATTTTGGTAGCAATGAAGATGATGACGATAGCTATCCATTGGCACCAAAATCAAGTGTCTGTGGTATTCCTGTGTTGTACTAGACATGTCAGTACTTCTCTCCGGGATTTTCTCTATTGTAAAATCCCAGTACCCGAAAGTGTCATTTTTAGTTCGTCATCAAATTTAATAAATGACGTCATTTCAGGGAGAAGGTTAACTTTTGTGTGTGTGTTTTTTTTCACATTAAATGTGTAACATTGCAGTGTACATTTTACATTTTTGTAACAGGTTAAAGAGCCTAACTTTTCCAGGAAAATGTACCTTTGTCGGGGTGGACTTATTAATTTTGACCTGTTTAGTATACAGCATCTTCATAGTAATTGTGATAGGTCGTGTGTAAGAGATGGTTGTTCATAGGGCTATACGAGGCATCCATACATTTGGGTTCAGATGATTTTAAAAGTCGCAACTTTTCGAATGTTAACCCAAGTGACGAGGCCAAGAATCACAATGCTTCTTTAAAGGTGCTTGTTCTGATATATGTTTATTGTGTTCTCTACTTAAAGGTGCGTGTTCCGATCACCTTTTGGGACCCCCTCCTCCGATTTACCCAGAAGTAGTATCGATTTTGATACCAGATGAAAGGCCGTATTTTTCTCATCATCGTCCTGAAATTTGAGCCCTCAAATCCATTTCATTCCCAAAATATAAACAACAAACTGCCGTATTAATGGTTAACCATCAATATTAGCACAGTATTGAATAGGGCTTTGCAATAAGCATTATTGCTTCTACCATAAAAACCACACGTTTGTTTCCCACGGTACTTGATAGGGCACATGTGCAAGTGCCAGGCTCTCATATCAAGTAGAAAACACAATAGACATAAATGTGATGTGATCTGGGAAAACCCGTCGCATGTCGCGCAGGACAGTTTTGAAAAAACAAAGAAAATACCTTAAAATCTGTTCTGTTGTACTTTATTTTTTGACAGATTGTATAACGCATAACTTTTGATATGTGTATCATAGAAGAAAGAAGTAAAAAGTTATGGAAACTTTATATTTCAAACTTTGCAATGATAGTCAAAACTCAAAATATAAATTTTTCACCATGTGGCGGGTTTTCACAGATCGCATCACAAATTGGAACAAGCAACTTTAATATTCAAATTTCAGGACGACAATGAGAAAAATATGGTCTTTCATCTGATATCAAAATTTGTACTACATCCGGGTAAATTAGGGGGTCCCAAAGACGATTGGAACATGCACCTTTAATACAAACATTTTTGTATAAAATAATAAAAATATTTTCTATGAGATCTATATACTAATTTAATAATTTTTTAAAGAATATTTTGTCAAAAGAAAATTCAGAAAAACAGGAAGTAAAACCTCCAAAATTGTTTATGTTACTGTTAGAACTAACCCACAAGAATGTTACCATGTACATTTTTTATCACCCTATATATTTTTCCATGTGCGGGTAGCATACCGAATCACTGTAATTCACTCCTTCTTGTGTGTGTTAAGTGTTATATGACGGATAGGTCTTTATCATCATCACGGGCAAATTGTTTTGTCTTTATTACGCCACGTCGCATGAGATTACAATTACTAACACTCAGGACGTTAACCTGCATGTTGTGCCGTATGGTTTACATACGCTTTTAAAAATCATTCGGTGAATTCAACATGACATGTTCGGTTTGTTTTGTAAATTGCACTGCACCCAGTGTTTTCTGAGGGGCAGTGCTGTTTTTCTTTCTTCTCTCTCTCTCTCACTGATTCAGAAGTTTTTCACTTACACTGCTTACAGATTAGGAATACAGAAGTTTGAACTTGGAATATACTAAGAATACCTCAGGGGCTTCATGTGTATGGTTTTGAGTCTGAATGTGCTTCTGCATTTTAAAACTATGGGCCTAAATTTGTACAAATGTTTAAAGAATAAGGCTACCTACACCTCAGTCTCTGATCATTTTAGAGTGGCATTTACTCCAAAGAGAAGCTCTGTTACATTACATCTCACACCTACTGTGAAAGCTATTTACCCTAAGGAAATAGTTTGGACTGTTATGTTAGATGGTATGTAACAGAGCTTCTCTTTGGAGAAAATGCCACTCATCAATGATCAGGCAATGATGAGCAGGTAGCCTTATTATTATTACCTTGGGAAAATAGTAATAGAGATCAGCCAATAGAATGATTAGTTTCATGAATATTCATGATAATACTTTTCCTTAGTAATACTTATGGAACAAGGGTTTAAGTTTGTTGTGATGATTAAGTTTGGCAGAGTTTAAGGGTAGTGCAGTGGCGTACCGAGGCAATCGATCCAGAGGGGGCAAAATTTCCAAGTCGGCCTGCCAGA
Source organism: Ophioderma brevispina (assembly GCA_023653785.1). NCBI lineage: Eukaryota > Metazoa > Echinodermata > Ophiuroidea > Amphilepidida > Ophiodermatidae > Ophioderma > Ophioderma brevispina. The sequence continues at coordinate 33,092 of JAMKCH010033449.1, forward strand.
GGGGGAAAAATTTGTATCGTCCGGGTGAATTGCTCCAATTAAGTCTGAATTTGACGAAATGCGCACGTAGCACACGGAAATCGCAAAATTTACTTTAATTTTGCCCAAATTTAGAAATATTAAAAAATGCAAAATTGCCTGAAAAAGAGGGGTGAAGATGCATATTTTTGGTCCATATCGTCCTGCTTTTTTGAGCCATAGGCAACTTGACTTGCCCCCCCCCCTGGTCGATACTCCACTGGGGTAGTGCTGTTTGCTAAGTAGTATGGTGCAATCAGAATTACTGTTCAACACATTGTACAAATTGAGACCATTAGTAAGGTAAGGTGGAATCTGTCTGTGAAGAGACTTATTCACATATCACATAAACACATTTTGTATCTGATATATTCCTTAAAGTCTGACTCAGAGATTTCGAAATATTATTTTTTTGTGTAATAATGAAAAATAGTCAACTAGAACTAAAGATAGTAACCTAAAATGCACAATTCCGAAATTTGAGACGAATCGGATTTTTCGTTTTCATGCAGTAAACATTTATGTGTAGTATTACGTCCCATAGGATACTGTGTATAACAAAAATTCCGGATCCGGAAATTTATAACAAAGTTGTGATTTTCTATATGAAGGAATTCGATTCAAGCTTAGCAATTTCACACAGTGATTAGTATATGGACAAGCATTATGTACATGCAAAAAACACGATTTTTTTGGAAATTGAGGGCGCCCTCCTCAGGAAATCTCTGAGTCGGCCTTTAACAGGCAACCAGTGGAGAGTGATCAAAAGTTGTGACAAACTCTGGTCACGACTGCATGCGAACATCAAACATGGAGCCTTTTGAGATCTATTTCATTGGTGCCATATAGTAATGAGTTGGCGTAGTCAATGTGGGACAAGACCAAAGATCGTACAGCATGGTTGCAACTGATGAGACTAATACACCTATTAGTCTCAGGTTGTAAGCATCAAAAGTGATAAACCTACAAATATGCCATAAGTTATGAAAAATGGTAATTTGCACTTGTACAGTTAGCACCAATCTGATTGGACATACTGCACACGGTAGTTTTTGACCACCACCCATGCTCCAGGAGCAGGTCTCCCTCAATAACCTCAAAGGGCAGCTATTATTTTTTCTTTTCTTTTTTTGGACTTAGAATTTTTCCCTCTAACCTGAAAAAATAATGAAAATTTTATATATTTTAAAAGAGGCAGTAGTGAGATTCGAACCCAAGACCACTGTAACATGAGGTTAGTTACCTAACCACAAGACCAGCGAGAATTGGTGTGCCAGATTTGCAATTCTAATCCTTGATAACATTACGGAATAAATCGCTACTGCTATTGTGGTCAGCAGATGTCAATATAATGAATAGCTCTGGAACGGTTGCCACAGCCCATGCTCTAGGAGCATGTGTGGTGGTCAAAATCTCACACTTGCTGGACATACTCATGGTGGAATCAAACATAACCCCAAGGTTTTTACACCCACATACACACATGCAAGAACAGAGGTGTCACCCAGATCTAACCGTATTGAAGGCTGATTTTTTCAAAACACAGGGCATGGCAAAGACAATAAATTCTGTCTTTTCTTGATTTATCTGCAGCATGTTTTAGGACATCCAGGTGTTTATGTCAGATATACAGCTAAAAAGTTTTTGAAGAGCATGCTTACAATCACCTGGAATCTTTGGATTAAACTCACAGAAAAGCTGAGTATCATCAGCATACGAGTGAAAGTTAACATCATGACTCCCAATAATGTTACCGACTGGATGAGTGTACATTATGAAACCTTGCGGGCCTACAATGGAGTCCTGAGGAACAGAATAGTTTAAAATATGCTGTTTGGACATTTCATTGTTTAACCATCTCTTGGGTACTACGATCAGTTTTAGTTAAACCAAAGTTTTAAGTCAGGGTTTTGTCCTTGCTAAATGGCGGGTGGCCGGGAGTACATCCTTCACAAACAAAGCAATACGCTGTGTAAGATTTATGGGAGCACAAGATAATGAACTGGAGGGCCCTTCTGAGTCATCCAACAGTTTCCGTGGTGGGGCATAGCCTTGGGCATTGACCAGGCACCACCATTGACAGAGGCAAGCATGGCTGGAATGGCTGCATTAGCTATTCCAGAGCTGATTGCCTTGTAGGTAGCTCTTCTGTTTTCATTCTACCGCGTGTAAACCAGCTTAGTCAGACTCCATCCAGATTTCTTTGAAAACAACAACAATATGGGGGTGACGGTTCAGCCGCCGTATCAAAAGCTTCGGCCCTGAGACAGGACTTCATAGTACTGGTTACTAGAGGGTACCGCTACAGGCCCTCAAAGGGAAACTGACCTGACCTGCTATATGATATAAAACTATGCTATGATTTTAAAAACCAGGAAAGAGTAAGTACCTGAAGATACCAAAACTGGTTTCAAGCCTATGGTCAATTGTATCAAAGGCATCCAGTAAAGTAAAACAGGCGATGAGAATGTTCAGGGGTTTGCCTGAATTCAGGCCTTTTTTATGTCAGATTTTATGCGATTTTATTTTCAGCCCTATTTAAGGCCATTTAATTAGGCCATTTTTTATGTTTTTTTCAGCTTTTGTCAAAAGGGGATTCCCTTGCCTGAGTTAAGAAATACGAGCAAGACAGCCATATTAGAATCCAAGGCCTTGCAGGATGTAATTTTATAGAGAAGGGCAGTCTCAGTGGAATGGGGATGCTTTTGTATGCATATGAAAAGGCTCACCAAGAATCATGATCTGCCAACATGCTGTTACTACTTGACATGATGCAGCCTTCTGAATTTGATATAGAAACTGCCGATAGCCTCTTAGGTGCATCATGATCCAAAGATATATTCTTCTTAAGTATAGGGATAATGGTAGAATGTGTGAGGGTAAGTGTGGAGGATTATGCTGGACAAAAGAGAACTGAGATGCCCTTCTTCAGGTTGGAACATGATAATGTGTCTTTGTTTACCTGGTTGTTGTATCTATCCTACTTTTTCAAAATGGAGTAGTAAAATGTTAAGGTACAGTTCATGGCCTCTGGAGCAGGGGCTAGTAAAAGTATAAAGTGTATTATGGTACGATTTCGATTCTGGTTAAGATTACTTCCAAAGCAAGTTTTCATACCTGTAAATGTCATCAAGATCTAACATATTTTCATAAGCTGTCCTACGGTACAATATCATGTAATCGATATCAAATTGGCTTTGTGGTCTCATAAACCAAGGCAACATCACACCAGAATGACGTCATAAAAGGTGTCTACGTTCCAATTTTGGCATTCAGATGGCTTTTGAAGCCAAATAACGTGTCAACTTTGGCATCAACAAAGTGGAATATTGCCTAGCCATTATAACCAAATAGCAATACTGAGGGGAATTGAAAATGGTGTACCCTGTCCTATCAGATGCTTTTTTGAAAGCCAAAATGTTACATAGTTATTCTGTGTCACAGTTTGGCATCTCATACAAAGTGCAAAAGTGAATGGCATTGGCTAGATATAACCAAAACAATATAGGGGAATTGAAATGGTTTTATTTTTTTGTGGTCCTCTGGTCCTATCAGATGTGGCTTGGTGAAGCCAAACTACAAGTGTTGTTGTTCTTGTCTAGTTGTCCAAATTTGGGAACTGTGTTGGGCATCCCCATACAAAGTGAAATCATTTGAATCCGAACTGTCGCGAGTTGTGAATGATAGGGAACATTCTTTAAGGTGAAACAAAACGAGTGGTGAGTGAATTGAAAGACTGGGATGAAATTGAGGTGAAGTTAGTTTGTTTTGTTTATGGGTGGAATGTGAAAATCATTGGCTAAGCATTTTACCAAAAACCCCACCCCAACCCCCCCTCCACCAAAACAATACTAGGGGAATTGAAAGGAATGGGGTGGAAGGGGGGGGAATTGCGACTTGGTGAAGGGGGGGAATGGGACGGAAATGTGAGGGGGAGGAATGGCGGGAAGTGAAGGGGAGAGGAGGGGGGTGGGAATTGAATGTGAAATGGTGTTGTTTGTGGTGTCCCTGTACCTCCTATCAGAGATGGCTTTTTGAAATAGCAAAAGAAAAAAAGATAGAAAAAAGCCAATACAGAATAAGTTTTTTGTCAGTAGTGAGTGGTCACTTTGGGCATCCATCATACAAAGTGTGGGAAATCATTTTTGGCTTATAATTTTGGCTAGCCTTATTAGCATATGTATAACCAAAACACCCAACTACCAGTAGGGGAGAGGGGAGAATTGGGAGAATTGAAAATGAAAATGGGTTGTCCCTGTCCTATCAGATGGCTTTTGGCTTTGTTGGAAAGCCAAATTACAGTGTCCACGTTGGCATCATATTTAAAAGGAAATCATGGCTAGCATTATAACCAAATACAATTACTAGGGGAATTGAAAATGGTTGTCCCGTCCTATCGGAATGGCTTCATGAAGCCAAACTACAGTGTCACTTGGCATCATACAAAGTGAAATCAATTGGCTTGCATTATAACCAAGACAATACTAGGGGAATTGAAATGGTGGACCCTTCCTCTCCGATGGCTTTGTGAAGCCACGTACATGTCACTTTGGCATCATACAAAGTGAAATATTGACTAGATTATACAACCAAGGCAATACTAGGATTGAAAAGGATGTCTGTTGGTCCTACTTTTTTGATCAGATGGTTCATGAGGCCAAATTTACCAATGTCACTTGGCACTTACAAAAGGGAAAATTAATTGGCGAACACAAGGCAATACAAGGAGGATTAGCTAGCATTAAGCCAAGGCAACCCAAGAGGATTTAAATGCTGTGTTTGTCCTACCTTTGGTTGCAACCGTTTGGCTTCATGAAGCCAAATACAGTTATATTTTGGCATTTGTACAGTAGTGAATTCATGGACCTTAGCATTGAACAAGACAACCTAGAGGATTGAAATGGTTGTCGTTGTTGCTACTTTGGCCATCAGATGGCTCTGACGCCAAAATACAGGTAACTTTGGCATCAACAAAGTGGAATCATTGGCTAGCATTAAGCCGAGCCACACAAAGAGGATTGAAGCAATGTTGGAGCAGACTTGGCATCATAAATCAAAAAGTTTTATTAGTATGGTGCTTAGTTTGAACATTATGAAGCCCAATAATTGTGATGCCAAAGTATTTTGACTTTATAAATCCATCTATAAACAAAAGTAGTACAGAGACAAAACAATTTCAGTCTTCAAAGCGCAACATTTCGATCCTATGGATGGCATAAATCTACTTGTAAGTTTATTAAATGTGTCCTCTAATGGTGCAGAGAAGGGTAATAAATGTCTTGCCAAGGTTGGCCACACATGCACACACAATACAACACACATGCACGAATACAGAACGCATGCACGCATGCACACGCACGAAGCATGGAATGCATGCGCACCACACACACAAGCAAAAAAAAAGCAAAACTTGATACATACAAACTTAATTTTATCTTATCCTCAATTATAACAAAAATCACTACATTATATAGTCTCCTACTTACAGTTTCCAAATAAAACTTCATGTTTATTTTATTCAGAACAAGGATTATGATTAAGTGACAGACTCAAATAATAACACCTTCGTATTCTACCCTTCATGATTTATGAGAGACATGAAATTTAGAGTTGCTTAAGGGCTGAGAGCAACTTGCTGTGGTTATTGCCTTTAAAAAAAAAATCGCTGTGCAATGTTTTTTTGTGCCCCCAAATGAATTATGATTTCATTATTTTTCAATAAAGTAGAAAAAAAGGGGAACAATGCTTTTGATTTGAGTTGGTTTATTTGGACAGTCCCGGGGTAGATTAAGAAAGCCTCGACCAGTGGAAGCTATATCATTAGGGTCCATTCACTGTGACAGAATTGGGACACGAAAGGGGTAATCACCCTATACTTTTTGAAAACTGACTGCGATATGCACGTACAGGTCGTGACTCTCTGTACACCGGGGTTTGGGAGACCGACGGCGTGCCTTGACGTCCCTCTCCAAACGGGACGGGTATTATCACGTTCAGTTGCCCAAATTAACGAAACCACGGGGAGAGCAAATTATAATTTTAATAACAGAGGGCATAAATGTTAAATCCAGGAATTTACAACCTGATTGAAATTTCAGCAAGTGGCCCTAACATACAGGATAGTGAAAATGGTTGCATGTGCGCCAGTGCTAGAATCACAAAATGCAGCTTTTAAGGACACTATCAGTGATTCATCCGGAAGATAAAAAAATATTTGAAAATTTGTAGCGTGAATAGCTTAAAATGTGAAAGGATAAGTCTGTAGGACTCTCATATGCGTATATTTTCAAACGGGAAATTGACAGAAGAAGGAGAAACACACCGATGCTAGGAGATATGAATCCCCATTCAATTACAGTTGTAGTAATTGTCGTATGGACAGTAATGACTAAAATAGCCGATTTGTCCGTATTAGTTGCTTCAGACTTATCACTCGCAGGGATGTTAGGATCCTTATGCTTGTTCAAAAATGCAAAAATCTGATTTTTGGTTGATTTTTTTTATTTTCCTGATTAGCAAATCATAGCTTTCTCCATCAAAAACTGAAATTTAGTATCAGATAGAAAAGTCCCTATTTTTCTCTCGTAGTGAAATTGAAATTAAGGCCCAGGAATGTTTTCTTTCGATGTTATGAAACAAAATTCTCACAAATGCGGTCGAACACGCACTGGTCCTATGGGCCATATTAGTACACACTTAGCTCTTCCTATCAAAATGGCTGGTCCGATTGGTAATCGGAATGGTATGGTATATGTTCTATGTGAGAGAGACAACACATCTACACGAAAAATCGGACCTGATAGGGTCACCCACTTTCGACCCAACTTTAGGGTGGTTGGAAATAAAGTTGAGTGACACAGCAGTGACAATTTGCATGAAGGAATGCAATTACCTGTAAATTTGTAAAAAAAACAAAATTGTCTCAATTTGTGACATTTAGTGTTACTTTTTAAAAAATTCTCCGGTATTTTTTTATTCCATTAAAGTTTGACATTATAATTTACAGAAGGAACCATCAGCCTTGTTTTCTTTCCTGGAAAACAATCAGCTGAAAAGTAATTCTGTGAAACCGCTGCCTTCCGAATCTTTTTCAGACATAAATATTTACATATAATCAAAGGACTGTCCAACAAGCGTCACCCCGTAGGTGTTTTTCCTTCTTCTTTCTCCTCTCCTGTTTTCTCTTTTTGACTATTTAAAACGTGGTCTCACGTCCGGGGAAGTAAACGGACGGTGTGAAAAAGTTGCCAGCTGTAACAGCGTTAATGCATAGTTTAGCGTCTGATAAATGTCACACATTTGACGCACGTCGGTGTTTGTCCAGCTGTAGAATTTCAAAACATTTCAGTGGTCAAGATCCATGACAAGGGCTTTGGATGTTTGTTTATTCATGTTGGAGTTCTACTCAAGAGAGGCAAAAAAAGAAATGAAAAAATAAAAGTTGAAAAGTTGGAAAAGAGAGCGGGTTCCAAGTCGTCATGGGTAATTCACTGAAATGGGGATGGGTTCATGATATGTCGCATGGCTTGCTTGGCAAGTTGTGCTAAAAGATGTCTGAGATGTGTCCTGTTGAGGCCGAGAGAGTACGAAAGATGTGTGTGATATTTGGATCATTTTGCAGAGTTGGGTTTCCATAGAGATTAAACCGACCAGGGTTTCCTTTGCAGATCCGATGGCCGATATTCTTTTGGTAGAATCGGCGCCTCCGAGTCCAGCCGATACGATCCGATTGATCCGACTAGGTTTCCATTTTTGTAATTAGGAATTGGCCAACGGATATTGAATTAAATAAAATCGTGTGGTTCACATTTGCTACAAGTTCCAATGATGAATTTCAGCGGATAAGGGTTACTTTTGACGCAGCTTTTTGTTCCATTTTCTACTTAACAACATGTAAAAATACTATTTTGGCTTCTGTCCTTTCTTTCATTCAGTATATTGGCTGAGAATCGACAGGCTCTGATATATTTGTTTGCCGATTCGATTTTCTGCCGATTTTGCAAAATCGGCCTCGATCCGAGGGTGTCCGATATACAAATATCGGTTATCTCTAGTTTCCAACACCCAAGATGAGAAGGGGCTGCAAACATACAACAAAATGAATATGGTATAAAAATATAAAAATTGTATATGTAAAATATACCGTTCTGATGTATCCTCTAGGAGAAAACGAAGGACACCTTTCAGACCTTAACACCTATAGATAATATTATCACTCCTCTACCAACCCTGGCTGATTAGCTGTATTTTTTTGTTGTAAGAGTGTCGTGCATGTAATCGAAGGTGCCGGTTCGGACTCCGGCTTAGCGCAACCATGTTTTTTTTTTTCCAACACTTTCGTGCGCTAGCCATCTCAAGGGAACGATTATTTTAAATATACATCCTGTCTACCTGGAGGAACTAAGTAGTTTTAACTTTCATGAATATGGTATGCAGGCCTATAGCCAAGTGGTTGCGGGTGGGGGTATCATCCATGCAAATCCAAAAAAAAAAAATAAAGTCTTGGCAATGAAGTTTATGAGTGTTATTCATAAAGATGCCAGTGCCAGATACCTACCCTGTAGACTTCCGCTGGACCGGTGTTACATCAAAGGAAACTGTTAGGTTTTGTCAAAGAAAACAGTCTTGTTCGATCCATCATGAAAAAAAATAGACGATTGTCACTATAGAGTCCCACGGAGGGAATGATGGTATTGCCATTTATTTCATTAAGCTCTAGTGCAACACATCATACAGCACATGACGAATCATTTTAATACTCATTTGATCCTTGGGACTTTCTTATGAAACATTTACCAACACTGTGTCGCCTATGAAGTGGGAGGTTAGAGTTAATCCCATACAGAATAATGCATATTGGAGAATCAAAGTGTCTGTGAGTCTAAACTTCTGTTAATTTTACAGTGCAGTTCCTTTTCAGAATTGGAAAAATTTAAGCCTTTCTTTTCTTAAGCACTATTGTGTACATGTCATATTACAGTTTCCTTGAGTATTGTGTCATGATATCAACCAGTACAGTAAGTTTACATGTCTTAAAATTAGGGTCAAGCTGAAGTTTGGCGCTAAGGATTAGAGTTTAAGGTATAACGATAAGGAAAGGATAGGGTAATAATTAAGGTTAGGTTCTTGTAGGGATTAGAGTTTAGAGTTTAAGTAAAGGCTAATGATTAGGATTAGATTTAAAGATAAGGGCAAGCATTAGAGTTGGGATAAGGGTTAGGGTTAGTGTAAAGAAAGCGATAAAGTGAAGAGATTAGGAGTACAATGATTAGGTTATGTTAAAGATAAGGGTACGAATTATGGAGAGTAAGGATCCGGGAAAGAGGATCTGCACCATGGACTTCATCCACATATAAAGAGAGCCATAAAAATTTTTAAGATATTAAAAACCACACAAGCTCTTTACCACCATCCATTGTAGCCCTCTCACTTTGCTACTCCCAGGCCAGTAACCAGGGGAGGGGGGGTGGGGTGGATGCCCCCAAATCCAAAAAGCACCCAAAACCCCTAAATACCAAAAAAAAATATGACAAGTGGAAGCGATGCAAAATTAGGGTTTTATGCTTTTTTTAAAAAACGGGTTAAAACTAGGTAAACCCTGTAAAAACAGTCCACCTTTTTGCCAAATTTTCCACCTTGCAACTTTAGGGGAAAGCCCCTTTTTGAAAAAAAATCGCTCCTCCTCTAAAAAAATCCTCCTGGTTACGGGCTTGGCGGCGATCATGAAATCTCTATTTCTTCAAAAAGTCAGTGAAACCCAGAGAGAATCAGACAGAGCAATTGATTTTAAATGCATTTTAAATTGATGATGGATATCTAGCTGTCAAACTAATTTTGACTTTAACCAGGTTTAATTGTCAAGAAAATGATAAGATTATAGTCCATTTTTCTACCTTCTGTGCAGTGATCTCAACTAACTTGGACGCCAGCTTTTAAGATATTCATTAGGCCCTTATGCCCTCAAGTAAGCCAGCACGTGTGGTTTTCGTTGCACCATCAAATCTTTGCACGACGTCACGCACGGATCGGGATAGGGTAGAGCGATGGGACAACAGTCCTCGGAAGGTGTTCTTTTGTCCTTGGAAGTATAACAATGCACTCTATCCTGCGTTTGGCCTTGGGTATCTAGATGAAAAAATAGTGTGTGTGTGTGTGTTGTGTGTTTGAAGGCAGCAGATGCATCAATCCTAAAGTAGCTGAGTCAGTAACTATCAATATCCCTAGTCCCTCTATCCTGGTTTGGCTTTGAGACTGAGGACACAATCCATTTGATGTCCTCGGAAGTACATAGATGATACAAAAATTGTGTGGTGTGATTACATGGTGTCATCAATCCTGAAGTAAGCTGACTGTCAGTAACTATCAATTATCACTAGTGCCTTAGCCCTGCTATGCCTGTGTTTGTCTTGGAGAGAGGCACACGATTGTCTTTGATTTCCTCGGAAGTACATAGATGATTTAAAATTGTTTGTGTTTTGTGGGTGATTGCATAGTGCCATCAATCCGAAGTTCGCTGATGTCAGTAAACTATCCAAATATGCCTTAGCCCTTCTATTCCTGGGTTTGGCTTTGAGACCGAGGACATGATTCCTTTGAATGTCTCGGACGTACAGTTACATAGATGATACAAATATCGGTTGTGGATTGCATAGTTGCATCATACGAAAGTTAGCTAATGTCAGTGAAAAAACTATCAATATCCCTTGCCCCTTCGGCATGGGGCTACTTTCCCTCATATTCTGTTTTTACGTTTTTTACCAGCCAGTGAACCTGTGATGCTTCTAAGTGATCAATTATGATTCCCAAGTTTCTCCACAGACAGCTAGCTGTCAAGTTAAGGTTGACAGTTTCACTGTAGCCTTCATGACAAATATCCCTTGGGAGCTGTGGAAAAAACCTCGGCTCGGAACTAAGAATGTTTGGACTGAGTGAATGTAATTGCCAGACTTTCAATATGTGATATAATGAAAATGATAATAAGAGAAAATGATAATAAAAGTCTCATTGAATGTATTGTGACCCCATCTTTTCTGTTAACTTTATGGATCCAAAGGGCTTGGAAAAGCTTAAAGAGGACATGGACATTTCCAGAAATAAATAATTTTTGATATTTTGTTGTTATATTTAAAAGGTGCCTTTTGTTTTTTTGTTGAATATTTAGATGCTTACCAACAGTGGATATCTTGGGGGTGCTTAGGGGAACGGGCCACCCCTGGGGGTTCATGCCAAAACGTGAAATTAGATATTTTGGCTATAGTTAGAGATCTTCTGCCCGGGAGGTCCCCCTCAAAAGCCAGTGCGGGATACTGCCTGTGACCATGTATTAAATCACAGCTGAAGAGGAATAAGTCAAAAAATGTGTCTTTTTTATTGAAAAGATGATTTATTATGTTCTGTTGTACACGGCCGAAAATTCAAGCATGCTTCTTATAGGGCCGATTAGGATAGTAGGCAAGTTCAAAACTTATGTTTTTGTTTACCGCTTGTTTGTCCAAATAAACCTTTCAAACTATTCTCAGTAGGTTGTTCTACAACCAATCAAAGGAAAATTTAGAGCAATCTTCATGTCCATTTGAAGAGTCAATTCGGTCACAGTGACTGAATTATTGAACCCCCTCCCAGTCCTACTGACCTGGCCCCTTCCCCCTTCTTGTTTTTCCTCAGCAATTTTGTTTTCTCTACAAGCAGTCAAGTAGATTCCAGTGAGAAATTAAGCCCGAAGTGATCAATTATTATCCAATTGGTGGTGGACAGCCGTGTACCAAGTACTAGTGACATCCAATTAACGATAGTATCATCATCTCGCTAAAGCCCCGCAGCACATAGGAAATGTGTAAATCAATACGACTGGCCACCCTTTACATGCAAAAACTCACATGGGATTCGGTTTCCCCATGCGCATTCATTGAGTGTTGCTTTCCATGCTACAGTGCATTGTAATTCAAATGAAGCGACGTTGTCCAGTCCGAACTTGGAAAGTGATTTTTATTTGCTTTGTTTGTAAGAGTAATTGTCATAATAATGGAATATCAACTAGTGATGTGGTTTATGAATGCTTGCCCAAACCAGAAAGGGTTTGTCTGAAATGCGTTACTTTGACCCTTATTTTAAAGCAATGTTTCCATGCAGAGGTGTGTATTGAGTCAATCCTTCACATTGCACCAGTTTTGGGAAATTCACCTCAATATGGTCAGTTGATCCCACAAAAATTCATATTCGTAATACATAAAAAAAACCCTGACTTTTACACTCATTGTTAGGCCACAATGTGCCAGGGATCGTAGGGATTTTTGCATGATCATGAAATTTTCTTGTGGTTTTAAAACCTTAACACTTTTAATCACTAAGTACTGACATGTGTTTATAACAGACAGTATAGACACATTGCAATGCCGGTTGGGATTGATTCAAAACACCCTCTGGTTTCCATGGGGGTTGGGACATGCCAACCTAACAGCAACAGCAAATTCAAAACGGCATGGCACCTCCGGGTGGCTAGTCTGTTTGCAAGACTTAACGGTAGGAAGGCGCTCTTACGCATATCGAAAAGTTACACCCCCCACCGACTTGATAAAGACTAGGCACTGGGTCCAAATATTTAAATCTAATATGACCGGTTTTGGAAATTACACTATTTTGCAGCGGGTGAGTGTTTAATCCATAACCGACGGATTTGACATCAATAATTTTTTCTTAAATTTTCATGATATTATAAGATCGTTTGAACAAAGGTTTTTAAGCGATGATTTTGAAATGTCAATGGGACCGAGACTGCCATAGTAAATTCCCGTAGAAGTTCCACAAAATACCGTTTGGAAAATCCCTAATGCCCCAAATCGAGAGATCGTGTCCTACCCCTGCTGATTTCCATGGTTTGTCACAAACGTGACCGAAGAATGGCCCAAATGATGGTGTCAAAAAGGTTGACCCCTTGAGACCCCTATGTGAACTCTCATCACCAAACTGCGACTCCCATTGGTAAACCGCGATGGCAGGCGACAAAGCATTCCGGGGGGAACGATGTTTATTGGTTATTTTTAGTGTGTAACATGAATATAAAATTACAGCAAAATGGCCTGTGAGACACTGTGATACAAGCAATTGCTCATGACATCAATCCCAACATCAGAATCAAATGATATTTGGGAATAAGCTTTCCTCAGGATTTTGGTGAACAATAACAGAAAGTGCTATAATTGTATAAAATGCCCGCTTCAAGCTATACCGAAATGTAAACTTTGACGTGGTTTGAGTAGCAACGACGGAGTTTTTGAAGATAGCACGGTGGCGCTTTTCATCTGGTGGGAAACATGGTAATGGACAAAAGTTAGTTTGTTCCGATTCTGTATTCTGTTTTCTGTGTGGTGGCCAATATGCATAAAAGCATATTCCCTTGGAAATACTTCAGGGCCCACTATCAAGTGTGGATGAAAGTACTCCATTCTGGATAGGGTGGTGTGATACCTAGTGTGAAATTGGACACATACATGAATTAAAGAAGTCTAGCGACAGTTAATTTAGGACTCGACTAGATTATATTATTCGCAAATATACACAGGGGCGGTGTCCCCACTCACAGCTGTATGGTATGAGTGTCTGAATGAGTGAAGTGACTGTGCAGAGGTATTGGATGTAATAGGCCTGGCGTACAATCAATGGAATCTGCTTCTGTTGTTTGTCTTATAACAGGCTTAAAAGTCTGACTCAGAGGTTCAAAATATTTTTTTTCTTGTGTAATAATGAAAACGAAGTCAATCTAGAAACTAAACTAGTAACTTAAAATGCGCAATTCCGAAATTTGAGAGGAATCGGTTTTTTCGGTTGATGCAGTAAACCTTTTATGTATAGTATTCAGTCCCATAGGATACTGGTATAACAAAAATTGGATCTTGGATGGAATTTTATAACAAAAGTTGTGATTTTTATATATGAAGGAATTCGATTTAAGTAGCATTTCACACCGTGATTAGTATATGGACAACATTATGGAACATGCAAAAAACCTGATTTTTTTTGGACAATTGCAGGGCGGCGCTCCTCACGGATAAAATCTCTGAGTCAGCCTTTACGCCCTTCAGGTGGCTCTAGTCACTTGGAGGTATTTTTTCCCACTATGTTCCAAGTTATGCAATTTTTTGTGACATATTTTGAATGAGCATTAAATGTGCATTCAAATGAGTCCAAAAAGCCTAGTATTAGGGCAGTGGTTTTTAAATATGGCTTCATATTGAAATTTATTTAATGACTTAGATTACAACATATAAAGACAAGCAACCCAGGGTTGATAAGGCTGAAGGGCCAGAGAAGAATGCCGAACAACATCTCGAAGAAGTTCATTACTTGAGGGCCAAATACACTAATTTTTATTTGTCCTTATATTTAAAGCAAGAAGAGGCCCGAAAATCAGTGGTCGGCCAGCCGGATTTGGCCCGCAGGTACGCCCTATTGAGAACCCCTGGGTTAAGACTTAAAGGGATAGTAGAACATATTGTCAACAAGCACCCTTCAATTTTTCTCAAGTTTTTATTTTAGATTTGGTTATTGCTCGTTCATCTCTAAATAACACCCTACAAATTAATAGGTTGTGAATGTGTAATGTTTCATTAATGGGTGTTTTGCTTCTGAAAAAAATTGTGAGTGGGACTTTTTGTTTACTGCGTTTGCTTCATTGTCAAAATTTGACACAGTTTTGACATACATTTTACATAAAAGCCCCTCTAATAAACACCCACTAATAGCCTTGATCATAGTCTCCGTCTTTACCATAATAATTTCTTGGTCAATATGACTCTTTGATTGGAAGCTATTGTAAGCAAAGGTTGTTTTTTGTTTTTAAAATTTTTTTTTTTTCCAGGTCGAACCAGCAACAAAACGGTTTAGTTTTTGTCACAGCGTTTCTGTGGCATGTCATTCTCTCTGTTTTCTGTTGTGATCAAATGGTCGCCAATGTACCAATTGTGCAACTATGGGAAATGATATTTAAGGTACGTTTCGTTCGTGCAGTGCGTGCAAGTCCAAAATAACAGGGAAGATACGTCTTTAACCAGCTGATAGTTTCATTTTCCACGTTGATCAGGCCTGGAATTCCTCTTGGGGACTTGTGACCTCACAGTTCTCTATGATGTGGCTAATGGTTGGGCTCTACACAATCGCAGCTTTGCGTGAAAGTTCTACTCGATCTTGTGAAGGAAGTCTGTTGTAAGACCACACGCTAGTCTGAGTCTGTGAGGTTGACCCATGGCTTCCTATAAGGGTCCACAGCCTGTGGCTTGCCTAGATGAGCTGTCCACCAAACTGCATTTAGGTTCAAAGTAGAGGATGACCATTGCTAATACCATCTGTCATTGATCCAGGTTGATCGATAGGGATACTGGACCTGCAGTTCCTGATTGGGTAGCAAAGTGATTCCGTGGTGGACTTCTGTGATCCTCAAGGGGTGGTGGGTTGGGGGGGGATTAGGCTACAGGTTCATTCACATTTCTGTCGAGCTTGATTCGTCTGAAGGTTGCCTCCTAAGTTTGCAGGGCTATTGCCAGACAAGAATTGGAAGATATTCTACAGGCGTCGCAAAGGCAAACCACTAACCACGTCTCATTGCATCATTCAGAACGACATCGATCTCGTGAGAAGGTACACTGTGACTCCATAATGGTGCCAGCGTATTCAGCAGTTGGAGGTATGCCAAGGCAACAGTTGTTGTATGTATGTAAGGGGGTTGTCAAAAGATGCACCCATCCAGTTACTGCGAGACTATCTAAGGAGGTTGACACGAGACTGCGTCTTGGCAGCGACTGCTTGGTTTGTGTTAATTGAAAGTAAGGCTGCCGGTCCATGTGACGCCAAGGTACTCGGTGTGGGTATGTGACAGTTTTTCTCCATATAGAGTGGATGTTAGTTCTCTTTTTGCGCTCGATTTGCAAGGTGGAAAAAGAGAGCTGACGGTCTTGGGTTTGTTGAGTTTCAAGTGGCACGGTGGAAGAATTGGCTTACAGGTGATTAGGTCTTTCTGGAACACTGTTTCTAAGGACCTCAATGGATATCGCAGCCTATTCCAAGGTTGCCGGGCGTCTGCGTAGGGGTACTGCGAACAATCTCCCGTTGGCATATCTGAGACGTAGATGTTAAAGAGACTGCGGTGCCGGGACAGAACCTTGTGGGAGACCATTCCGAAGTTGAGCTTTCTAACTGCGGTGCCTATTCGATGTCTCCAGGACGAAAGTTCTGTCGGGATGAGCAAGCATAATTGAACTGACAAGCTTGACATCAGGGGAAGATTTGAGTAGCTTGAGGTAGATTCTTCGATGCCAGACAAATGTATCGTACGTTAGCAGTAAGGTCTATGAAGACTGCTCCAAAAAAATTCTGCTTCTTTCGGAGGCTGTCTCGATGTCATTAAACTAGTCTTGGCTATCTGAATCAGTTGTGTGATTTACCTCTTCGAAATCCAGCTTGGGTGTGGTTGGTAAAATTTGCCTCGACCGTGAGTTGTCATGATCATGCCGAGTATATCAGTCGCTCAAGCAGATTATAGATGTGAGATAGTAGCGAGGATGGGTCGGTAATCGTGGCTCATTTGCTGGTTTCTTGGCTTCAGGATTGCAAGACCTTTGAAGTCTTCCATTTGGAGGGAATAGTTGACGTTACCATGCAAGTAGAAAGAAGAGTTGAGCGCAACGCCACCGGCTTCGGTTGCCATATTCTTCAAGACTTCTGTATGGATGTTGTCATTGCCAGGAGCTTTTCCATTCTGAGAACTTTAATGCTTCGTGATCACATCGTAGGTGAATGGTTGGGGGGGGGGGGGACCATGGAGCTTGACCGGGAGAGGTTTGTAGAAGCTGTTTAATCTCTGCTTTAACAGCACGAGAGTGGGCTTTCGCCTGTGGAGAGAGTGTGGTCTTGCCATTTTCCATGTTGACAAGTATGAAGCGATGGAGTTTGCAGAGACAAGACACTGCTTAGCTGGAAAGTACGGCCCGGTGAGATTGCTTGGATGGGTTCCAGGCCTTGAGGCGTGAGTGGGTTTAAGTGGATATTGGATTATCTCCTCCTCCCATCTAGTACGTCTCTTGCTAAGCAGCTCCAGTAGCTGGTTGCCCTATGCTATTCTCTCAGTATCGCAGTGGGTATTACAATACACTGGTATAACTCATCGCAATCCTTGTCCCAACAGGGGGTTGTGTAGGGGTTCCTTCTGCTATTGGAAATGGAATGTTTAGCTGCTTGGTGGAGCATGGAGCAGGAGTCAGAATATGCATAAATGATGTTAGATGATGAAGACCGGGTATGGCATGCGTGGATGAACAGTTCGTGGTGAGTTGTTTGAACTTGGACCCGTTGGCTTTCCTGAAATTCTATCTCTGTCTGTAGAGGCTGGAAGATATACCTTGATGTCATGGTGACCAGGATAGGGCAACGACCCGATCTAGGAAATCTAGGGAGGACTGTTTCTGAGCAGGAGGGTTTGGATGTCGCTGTGATGTTGACTAGGTCGGCGGACCAGGGTCCATGTCCAATGACTGCTTGAATCAGGAAAAGTACGGGTGGATCCTTACTATCAAACAGCAGTTGGACGGTCCTTGGGCTTCAATCATTCAGAGCAGTTTTGCCATTCTTTCAATGTTGGAGTATCCCCATGCTGTCTTTCTACAGTTGAAATCTCCGCAAGATAACCTACTTGGAAGGGAGGTGAAGTCGGCCTCAGCTCGGTTGGCGGCGTATAGATGTTTGTGAAGTGGGGGTCCCTTGCTCAACTGTTATCCACTTGATCGGCGAATTCATTGAAAATTGCCAGGCGTTGATCATCACTTGTAGCCTTGCTTCACATAGGAAGCGATAGCACATGCTTGTTGTGAGGAAATGAAGCAAAATAAGGTCAAACACCTTCGATTTGCCAGCTTCTCTTCTGATTCGCAGTGAGTTCTGGAGGAGGATGATATTCACTCCGTTCTCACTGGAGAGCTGTAAGATGAGGTCACGCTTATATGGGGGAGACCTCAACGTTCAGCTGCAGGAAGTAACAAAGTTCCTCTGTGAGTAGTTCAGCCGCCTAGAATTGAAGGTGGGTCTTCAAGATGTTCACTGTGGTGTTTAAAAACACGAGGTTTGGACTTAAATTGTTTAATCAGTTAGGCACAAAAGGTGATGTGACATTAACAGGGCCGCCATGAGAAGGCTTCAACACAACCCCAAAGGTATTTAAGAGTAGAAGTAATGGTAGTAAAAGAAAGAAATTGGCAAGAAAACTGTTTTAAAGAGGAATATACAGCTCAAATGCCGAAAAGAATCTGGTACTGTGTGGAATCAAGAAACAATTTGACACAATTTTGTATCAAGATCTATTTGACATATTTTGACGTAGTTCTTGGTCAACTTAACGACCCTCTCAGTGATCCACCAAAAAAAGTCAAAATATTTAAAATTTGCAGGAATAGCTTAAAAGCAAAAAAAATCTGTAAAATTTTCATAATTTTTTTTTCAACTGAAAAAATGACAGAAATGGAAGAAGTCAGTAGTGTTCAAAGATATGAATCGCCATTCAATTACATTTTATAGTAAGTGTCTGTATGGACAGTAATGACTAAAATATCTGATATCCTTCCTATTAGGTTGCTTTTGGTCTAACTTGTAGGGTATGTTAGGATACCTGTACTTGTTACATAAAAAAATATGATTTTTTGATTTTATGACTTAGCAAATGATGTACATGTATACCAATTTGCTTTGAAGTTCATGATTCTCACAAAAGTATGAACATTTCTGTAGCCAAAGGAGTGCATATGATTCACCCTTACCTCATTTTTTTGCTACTATACTTCATTTATGCTTAAAGAGACAACAGTGCATTAAGTTTACATATATTTTTGCTATAATTTTCTGTGGCCCAAAGCCCTAGCATCTCCTCCAAAGGACAGATGCATTTATGGTTCATTTGCCCCATTCCAAATAACCATGGGAAGAAGTGGAATTCAGATATTGATCATAGTTTTTACACAAATTCAATTAATTTCTCGGGTTGTATCATTTACTTGATGCCTTGTGTGCATTGAATTGAAGGGTTTCGCTTCGTCATAGATTCTTGCTATAAAAAAATAACTCATTCAGGCCCCTCGCCCATTCTATATATAATTATAAAAAATATAATTAACTGCCGCTTGGAAACTCTGAAATAAAGACTGTAATACATTAGTGTTCGTTCACTGGTAATCCACGTAAACAGTCCCTCTGTGGCCCAGTGGTATTTCTCACGCCTAGAACGCGAGAGGCCCGGGTTCGAGACCGTTTATTTTTTCGTCTTTATTTAGTTCTGTGGTCTCGCCAGTTTCTCCGGGCTTCTATATAATATTACCAATTTACAATAATGAGTGTTCCATAAGATGAGCCTTCTTACCCCAATTTTTTTCTTACCGACTTATGAATTCAGAAGATCACATAGATTAGAACGTGGTTATTCAGTGAAGGTTCCAAATTCATAAGTGTATCAGAAAAAGTGTCGGATGGGTTGGGTTACGGAAACTCCCAAAACTTCAGAATTTTAGCATTTCAGTGAACATTCAAATCCCACAAAAATCCTTTGTTACTGTGCCCACCAATGACCCAAAATGGCACCATTCAGAGTTGTTAAATTATGCATGACTTTACAAATGAGGAATCATTGAATTAATTAAATGTAAAATGCATTCATTACTTAGTTTAAAGGGGCATTTCGTGATCCACGCCTCGTCCCCGACCTTACCTCAAAAAGTTGAGATTTTCCTACAAACTGGAACCGTTAACATTTGAGTGTAATCCATATGTGCCAAATCTACAGCAAATCGGGGCCGTGTCCTGTAAGTAATGTCAACAATTTTTTTCGAAATTTTAGCACCGTGCCTATGGGGCCGTGGGACACAAGCAATTTGCTCATAACACAAAATCCGCAAAGTCGGGATTAGCTAAAAGTTGTGAATCATCTTTCTCAAGGATATCTATTGAAACACTGAATAAAACAGAAGGGGCCTAACACACAAAATGCCCCTTTAAAAATATACAGCCTCAACATTTTGTACTCCACTCCTGAATAAATGAAATCCTTAATTTCAATGTCTACAACACTTAACAGCGGAGAATGGCCCTTTAACAGGCAACTAATAATGCTACTCGGGAGCTTCAAGGGTACAATTCGGTCCACTTGTAATTCCTTATTAGCAGTCCTCAATTTATTGAACCTGTATCGGTTCAGCCACCTTTAATGAGAATTTGTATCTTATCTTATGTTTGACTTTTGGTAATTCTAGGTAGAGGTGGACCTACATCACCGAGTTTGAGTATGACTTGTTTATACGACCCGACACATGCAACCCACGCTTAGGGTATGGTTCCCTTTTTTACCGTGGAGAATGTTCGCACTGACCAGGTGAGTTTCAAGTTGCCTGTTCCCAATTCTTGACTTAAAGTTTACGGAGGATATTTTTTGTTTTTTGTGTCGCTTGTCTTAAAGGAGCCACTGGCACAGCCAAATGATATTTTTGCTTGGTTGTAAGTTTTTTTATACCTTCACCCTCACCTGAAATTATAAGCCCAGCAAGCGCGCCTATAGGTTAAACAGAACGATTTTATAATTATGATGACTCTTGCAACATTAATCACAGATGGCGTGGAAATGAAGCTTAACTCAAGAAAATCACATCAGTTTGATGCCTAACGACTGACCCTTGTTTTGACCAGTCCTTGACCTTTCATAAGCTTGTTCCCCCAAATTTTTGTTGGCCATTTCCACTGTAACTGCTTGTTCCCACATGGGCCCATGGGTTGGTTTTCCTCTACCAACAGCATTTCGAAAACCTCTTCCCACATGCACAGGGCCACCAAACTGAGAGTTGCCAATGCAGAACCTCCATAGAAAATGTGTGCAAGCAAAATAACGATACTCTGTGCTGTTATCGAGCGCTAAGAAATTTTTAATTAGAGAATTACAAGATGGATGTTTTGTTTTGGCCATCTTAGATGGTTGTCAATCATGGATGCCGATGGGCATCCAATATTTGAGTGGTGGATGCCGTCGCAGCCCGTTATCCACCACGCTAAAATATATTGGACGCCCATCCATTCTGACACCATCTAAGCTGGCCAAAACAAAAAATATCAATCTTTTTTTTTTAATTAAGATGTTTTTGAGATTTTAGAATTGTTAATTTTTGCTTTTATTATTGACATAATTTATTTGTCAAAAATATTCTAACATCTTTTAAATTCCTTAAATAATTGCAACCCCTCTTGAAAACAAAATGTTTAATCCAAGGAACCACAGTCATCTCGCGTTGATCGTCACACTGCGTAAATTGCATTTTGCTTACCAACGCGCAATGCACGACGCAGTATCAACGCGCCACTTGTGCGTGTCATGTAATTCGACTACACCGCCGTAATTTTCTGCACGCACTATCCATCTTTACCCAGTAATGGATGGCGTAGCTTTGACCTATCCAATCAAATTTCTTGACTAACAAGATAAAAACCAACGCCCATACTGAATAAGAATGCATATTCCTGTACGAGGTCTTTATTAAAAGGCATAAGAATAGTTTCCAAAATTTTCTTTCGGCTCACTACGCTCACCAGGTAAATAAATATTCCTACCCAGCTATCACGCGCGGAAAATTTTTGAATGTTGTCGGAAAATGGGCAGTTTTGCCGGTAATGCAATTTCTTTTTGTACTGTCGTTTCAAAAATCTGGGGGGCAGCAGGTCGATTTACCGACCTGTTGCCCCATGCATCCAGGCCATGTAATTTTGACTCCTGTGATTGAATTTGCTCTGTGCATGTTATTTTTCCTGTATTTTTCATCAGCCCTTATTTGGGAAAAAACCTAACATGTGGCATGTAAGATTTATTATTTTCCTAAATCTACCCCCGTGGTGTGGGGCAGTCCTCCAGTTCGTCATTAACGTTATAACTGCATATTGTTTTACTGTATATTAACATCCTAAGTAATGTATTCTGATAAAAACAAACAAAGTTCGCGATCCTTGAAATAGGCAGCCCCCTACATCTATTTTACTTAATGGCCCACAGCAGGTCAACATTTTGC
Organism: Ophioderma brevispina; assembly: GCA_023653785.1. Classification (NCBI taxonomy): domain Eukaryota; kingdom Metazoa; phylum Echinodermata; class Ophiuroidea; order Amphilepidida; family Ophiodermatidae; genus Ophioderma; species Ophioderma brevispina. The sequence goes on from JAMKCH010033449.1 coordinate 55,180, forward strand.
TGACAAATTTCTGTAAGGGGGTGTCACACCCCCTCTAGGAACGGCCCCTGTGGGAACAACGTTTCCGGGAAATTTTGACATTTGGAGGGAAACTTTTGGTCGTGTTAAACAAGGCCTGACTCAGAGATTTTGAAATATTTTTTTTGTGTGTAGTCTTGAATTAGAGTTATCTAGATCTAAAGCTATTCACCTAAAATGCTAATTTCAAGTTTGAGATGAATCAATTTTTGTTTTCACAGCAATTAACATTTTATCACATATAAAAAGTGTGCCATAGGTTATCATCTATAACAACAATTCTGGATTGGAATTTTATAACAAAGTTTGTGATTTTCTCTATATGAAGGACTTCGATTTCAGTTAGTCTATTTCTCACAGTGATTAAGTAGACGGAGTGACTGCACAACACTTACATATATGAAAAAAACATGATTTGTCTGAAAATTGAGTGTGGCCCTCATCAGAAATTCTCTGAGTCAGCATTTAAAGCTAACCGCACATTTTTTGAAGAGTGCTCTCACATTTTCAAATTTTAATATTTTGCATAGTTATGTTGGTACGTGTCTAGGAAACTATACTCGAACGATAATGCTTAAAATGCCATTTATCAAACATAAGCAATTTTGTTAATTCGAACTGGGATCCCAGATTTTACTGAAAGGGACAAGCAGCGATTTGCTGCTCCGAAAACTCGAAAAAAATCATCAAAATTCATTATTTTATGTTACATATTTTTGTTATTTTTTGGGGGCATTGAATTGTGTCTAACATAACCTGAACTGCAGTGTTAGGCTCTAAATCCGTTTATAGACAAGGCAGTACCTTTTCTGATTCTGTTGAATTTAGATACAAATTCCGACTTGAGATCAAAAAAGCCCTTTCTCTGTGAATATCCGAGATTTTAAGACGATATTTGTGGCGCCATGACCCTTGTACAGTTGGACCTCAAACACAACGATTATTTATATTTGTTTAGTCTGTACTGGTGTACCACAATCGGCTGTTTATTGTAGATTTTGAAGACGCCATCGCTGTAATAGCTATTTACGGGAGACTGTATGAAAAATGTCTTCAAAATACGTCATTTGTTCACTATTTGGTGTGTTTTTTCTACATTAAAGCAGTTATATGGAATTAGACACCTATCCCTGATTTATAAGTTAACAAATGCATTTCTATATTTTTTCGATGTTTCTCTCGGCATTATCGCTGCTAATTCCCCTTTAAAACGGCAAAACTGGAAATGCTAAGTTTATATCCGTCCCATTATGAAATAGTGCTACCTCAAGAAATGACCTCTAACTTTGACTTGCCATGACCCATACACAACTAATGGATTAGTGTAGACACGTACATAGCGCTATTTCCCTGGCTATTTTCATATTGGAGGCCTGTTTCCAATAGCCTTTTGATTATTATCGAGATCCTCCGATATTATTCTAACTACAAAACTCCGTCGTGTTGGCGACTCATAGACACTTTTCGGCTTAACTATTACAGTTAGTTTTACTAGCCCGTTACCAATGAAACCGTGTAAAAATCTCAAAATATTTGGAAAATTGGGGGCAACTCTTCAAAAAACAGTGCTCTATGGCTTTAAAGAGACTGATGATATTTCTAGAAAGAAGCGCCCCCAATATTTCTCGAACCTAGGTTTTTTAGCATATTGTGGAATGCTTACCAATGTAATTAGATCACACATGATGAATAAGCCGAATACGCCGTCTTTCATGTAATAAGAATGATGATTAGTAGTTTCCTGTCCGTGTAACAGACAAAAGTTAACGCAGGTTTTCTATGGGGAACGATTACGATAGCAAGGCAAAGTTAAAAACTGCGTGTGTGTTTTTGCGTGTGTTAACTTTTGGACCTTTTGTCCAATAAAACCTTCCAAACGTTTTCTCGGTAGGTGGTTCTACAACCAATCCCAGTTGAAATTTGAAGAAATTCATACCCTAAAAAAATCTCCTGTCACAACGGACCACAACAGCATGATAAATAGTGTTCTTCTGAAGACAGGCATTTTTCCAATCGGTTGCGTATGTGATAGTGCTTGCTAAGTAATGCTTACTTTACAGTCTGCAGTGTAATTGTAGCACATAAATGAATAACTTAATTCTTTCGTCTCCATATGGGCAACATCTTCACGTAGTTACTATCAGTAAACCACTTTACCAAAACAAAACATATCCATATTGAGTGTTCTTGTCCTTCACATTCAATTTCCCATCACCTCGGCGTGTCTCTCCTGCTAACATTAGACTTATTGTTTTTACTTTTCTTTCTTTTTTCCTATTCGAAAGTCCAATACAAAACACTTGAAAAAAGTCCCAAGACAGGTCAGTACTGTATAACAACATCTTAAATGACTACAACTCACAATTTCACGTAGCCCTGAGACTATGGATAACAGGGTTGTATTTATTTCTTAGTGGTGTCCGCGTGTGCCTTGCGAAAACAACCAGGCGCAAATTAAGTGGTAGAACCATATGAAATTGGAAAACAATCATGCGTTTATTTTGGTTTAGAAGTGCTACTGGTGGTGTATTAAGGCAGGAAGATTTTGTAGCCACTGCCCCAAGGGGGACGAAATTCAGGACAGTGTAGGTGTCTTACAAAGACAAAAAAAAGATACAACAGTTTTGTCTCAAAGTAAATGAACAAAACTCTTGGCAAAATGAGTGTGTGTTGTTTTGTTTTTTACTTTAAAAGGCAATTTGAAAAGCATTTTTGTGTGACCTGCAAGGATTTACAGGAAGCGGCACCTACCAGTCCGCATTCTGTCTGACCGTCTGACCATGTGGCGATGTTGTCCAAGGTTAAAGGGGGATGACCCGATTTAAGTTTAATAACGTTTTCATCTTGATAGAATGCCGTTCACCACGACCGAACTCTTACCTGAACACTCACAATATTTATAAAGAAACTAGGGTTTTTGGCCGCCTGGGCAACCGCTCCCTCCATTGCGAAACACACGTCAAAGAATCCCCAAACCACCACCAAAGCGAGATACGACGTGCTAATTACAACGTCACACCATGCATAATGCTCGTCGTGTGATCTATTCCAACCAATTACTGCACGGGGTTGTGCATGTACCATCAGGGTGAACCCGAAGAGAACAATGCGCTGTGACAACAGGTTCCGATAGCTCGTGTGAAGTGAATGGGAAATAGGGAATATCGGAACGAGCAACTTATAATGGAACGATGTCATGGATGGGAAATATTTTGAAGAATTGTGGTTTTGCTTTGTGCATATTAAGACTGTCAATAGCACTGAAGACGATGTCAGAACTACACCACTGACATTTTTGCTAATATGGACTTTGATCTATTGCAACACAAATTGTACTAAGTGTCTACGAAATTATTATGAGCAAAATGAGAATGAAATGTAATTTGAGAATTTGGCCGAGGGCCAAGCTTTCTGGGCTTTAGTATAGCGCTATACAATTGACACAACCAAGGTTAATTATATTAAGCAGTGGCGCCCTTTTTAATATGATCTAACAATGTTGTTAAGAAGTTTGTTTGTGCTCACTCCAAAACACCATCTGTAAAATTTCGCGCCAATATTTCAACCCCTTTATAAGTGAGAGCTGAAAATGTGATTTTGTAATCCCCATAGAATGCTGTGTAAAATTAATATTGGTTGACCAAAATGGGACATATTTTTGCTCATAACATCTAAACCAAACATCCTTAAGCCCTAAGATTTCACAGGGTAAACAAAAAAATATTAGCTTTTTTCTAATACCAAAATTTTGACCACTTCCGGCAAAATCTGGGGTCCCTGGGGACGAGGTTTTTAGCTATTGGACCATGGACCTTTAAAGGCGGGAGTTTTGAGAATTAAAAGTCCAATTGCTATTGAAATTAGGTCATAGATGCCAAGTCAAGTTATAAAATGGGTTGAACACACCGAATTGGCTTCATTTGAGAAGTCCAATTGCTACAGGACTTGGGTCATAGATGCCCCTTGGCATAACCTTTATATGATTATGAGGTCTTTAATTTCTTTCTTTTTCTGTTTTTTTTTTCACATTTAAATAAAAAGTCTCTAAAACTGAAAAAGCAGAAGAAATATGTTAAAATCCCAATTTAAAAATTGTTCCATGCAGTCTTTTGAGAAATTTTATCGAAGCTGAGGTTAATTGGCATATATAGGGCTTGTGTTAACTGGCATAATAATTGAAGGATAAAAAGAATCCTGACCCAGCTGAGGGTTGAACCCCAGACCTCTCACACACAACTTAACCACCACTTGCCTTACACTGGGTCATAATTAGTTGACAGGGTTGTCACCAGGCCAGGCGGCACCGGGTGGAGCCACACAGTCCTTTAAATCTCAGCCTGGTGCTCATGGTCAATGTCAGCTTGACCAAATTTGAAAAAAACTTGGCATGTGGGTAGTGGTGGATGCAGGTAATACCCATGCACTGTGACTATATTTACTATTTGCACATATTAAAGGAATAACAGCACATTTTTTGAAGAGCGCCCCCAATTTTCAAAATTTGAGATTTTTGCACAGGTGTGTTGGTAATTGTCTAGTAAACTATACCTGCGAATGGTTATGCTCAAGAATGTGTATTTTTCATAAAAGAAGTGATTTTGTAATTAGAATCGGGATCCCCTATTGTAATTTAATGG
>JAMKCH010033450.1:0-15414 GCA_023653785.1 Ophioderma brevispina
TGTTAACCATCGTTTGTTTCCTCTGAAGTATGATTAACAGAGGTCAGAAATTCACATTTATATTCTCTTTAAAATTAACCTCATTCCATATCAACCACCGATTCTATCATTTCCCACAATTTCTTTTCCTCTCTAAATATGATCTTATTCATTGGGCGGGGGGTTCAGTAAGCAACTCGGAAATATAATTGGTTGTTGGCCTCTTATATGAGACGATATTAGAAGTGTGTCGTCGCGCAAGTGTTACGCGCGCGTGTATAAGATTACGCAGTGTGTACGCAGGCTAGTACGTGTGGTTCATTTTTGACAGCGGGGGAAATTTTTTTTAAAAAGTGTTTTTTGGTGTTTTTTGAAATAAAAAGTTTCAGTGATTAAAACAACCAAAACTAAATAAGAATGAAAATAAAAGATAGGATTTGTTGTTTTGCCGATCTAATATCGTGTCATATGGAGGGCAGTCCCATATTTTTATCGTCGGGATACCGGCTGCGCGGCATCCACTACTATTTTATTCTCTAATTAACATAGAAAAGCAAATCATAATTGAAATGGGGTTTAGAGACCTGACTTTAAAATTGAAGTTCAAGAGCCAGATGATTGTCAAGGTGTCATACACTATGTAATAATCAATTTTAAGACTACAGTATGTGTTTTGTACAGAGCTGCAGGGTTTAAAATTTAGTGTCCTTATACTAGGAATTCAACACTATTTTTGACCAACAATAGCAGAGTTCTTTAACTTGTACATCACCCTCAATCAGCTTCCATCAGTTGGTAGATGATTATTTACTAGGAAATAAACAGTAAGCAAGTGATCCACTTGGCTCAGTATCAGCTAGGAGACAAGTAAGTACACAATACTGGCCCCAGATGCACTGTGATAGTCTGACCCAAGCATAAGGATATATCAGCACCATGGTCGCATTCCAAGAATACACGGATGTAATTCAAAACGCGGGTTTTTGTCTGCTGGACATTGCTAGTAATTTAAAAGAACAGCCCCTTTCTGAATTTCTCTGTGCAGATGCCTGGTGGATATATTTGGAGGATTATTCAAGTTAACAGGGTCCATGGCCTCGTCCCAGAAGCACCAGATTTACCGGAAGTGGTCAAAAATTGTGGTTATCAGAAGAAGAAGATACGATTTTTTCTCATTTACCTTGTGAAATCTTAGAGCCAAAGGATGTTGTTTTGAAAAAAGTTAGGATGAAGTGATAAGGTGCCCCATTTTGGTTGCGGGTACCCAATATTTAATTTTTACAAAGTACTCTATGGGTCTTCAAAATTACGTTTAGCTCTCACATCAAACGAAGGATTGAATATTGGTGCGAACTTTACAGATGGTGTTTTGGAGTGAAGGCCATCTATCAAGAGTAAAACTTCATATCCTTAAATCGGGCCATCCCCTTTTAAAAGAAACTGGATGAAAATATGTATGCATGGCGTTCCAACTTCACCAGTGATAAGCAGATGTTACGCTGTATTATACTTACAGGGACTTGTAGCACTGTGTATTATCAATTAGAAAATGTTAACAGCATATTTGGGCTGGCTGTGTATAATGGAATGGTTTCTATATAATGGGCATGAATTGGAGACCATCAATAAGTGAGTTGTCATTTCTACATGTATTTCTTCATCAACATCGTTGTCGTCGTCATCATCATCTTATCATCATCGCCATCGTTCATCGCCATCATCATCGCCATCACAGTCATCATCGCCATCACAGTCATCATCAAAATTATAGTTTCATCATCGCCATCGTCCATCATCCCATCATCATCATCGCCATCACAGTATCATCGCCATCACCAGTCTCAATTATCAGATCATCATCATCAAGTCATCATTCATTGTTCATCGAACATCATCGTCAGGTGAAACATCATTGTCATCTTGCATCATTGTCAACTTATAATACATCTTCCAACATGATTTCATTATACCCTTAACGCTGCTCTATATAATGTGCTTTATGTCAGTAACAGTATTTTGGATGTCAAAGTATATACTGGAACCTTTCACTCTTTAAGATTTGTGAACTTGTTTAATTGTTTTGACAATTGTGGTACTTTGAAAGTACATGCAAATGTTAAGTCCTGGGGGTCTCTAGTTTTTTATGATCCAATTAAGACAAGTAAACAGTATGACATCCATTAGATGGATTAAACTAAGCTTACACTTGGTTTCATTTGAAGATGAGAGTAATGTTGATGCATGTATGGGTTCTTGGCAATTTCAAATCCTCCTTCCCACTATTGTAAAAATAATGCGGAATTTTTGCGCATTTAATTTTTCGCGCATACAATTTTAGCAGAGTTTTCACTTGTTTTTTTATATTGGCTTTTTTCAGCTATCCTACTAGACCTTACACACAAAAATAACATTTTTGGGGTTTGTAATTTCGTGCTTGCTCAGAAGTCCGCGAAAATTAATATTAGAGCGAATATTCTACTTTACAATATACAGGCTGCTATTTCTGGAGGAAAAAACGTTTGCAGAACAGGCACAGAAAAGCCTGGAACAAAAAAGATCAGGTTATTCTCTAGTGCGCCGTCTGGTGTGTTAAGTTGCATATTAATTTTCATGTGCTGTTTTCTGTGAGTTACCACTGGGGACTGTCCGTAGCATCACTTTATCATGTCACAGGAGGTTATATTGGTTTTGGTGTGTGTAAAAACATAACCTTTGAGGAATTAATTATTATGAAGAAAACCTGGGTGGTGGTTTTGAAATTGATGTTTAGTGTGAACATTTTGCCCATGTTAGACTCACAAATTCAGAATACAGTTTGTAGGCCTCTCTGGTGGCGAATCAAAGTCAGGGAAGGTTAAAATTGCTGTACACTATTTTAAAATTAAAAAAATAATATAAAAATAGAGCACAAGGTGCCCTTTTTAGTAGGTGGTGCCAACACACAGGGATGTAAATTCGTCAGAGTTTGCGAGAAATCAATTTAATTGAATTACACACTTAATACACGATTCACTGGGAAAATGATCTCATACATGGGTGCTACGAGAATCCCTGCGAGAATCGATTCCTGATTCTCGTCGAATTTGCAACAACCCCTGAACACAGAACATTAGAAATGGAAGTAGGTAAAAATAAAAAGGTGGCTGGGTCGGTAGGTTGCATTAGTTTTCACCTTTTAAATGTCAATACTCACTGCAGAACCCACCCTAGTTATGCATTTTGGATATTCTAAAAGGACACTATCAGTGATTTGCTAAATCAGAGCAAATCGAAAAAAAAATCATCAAAATCAGATTTTAGCAGGTATGGTAACAAGTACAGGTACCCTAACATACCCTGCAATGATAAGATCAGAAGCAAACCTAATAAGGACCGAACGGAGATATTTAGTCATTACTGTCCCGTTCGGACACTTACTAACAACACGTAATTGAATGGAGAATCGTATCTTGGAACCCTGGCCGTTTTCTTCTTTTTCTGTCAACTCTACAGCCGGAAAAGGTAACTTATGAGAATCTATCAGACTTATCCCTTCACTTTGAAGCTCTTCCTTCCTTTCCTGCAGAATTTCAATATTTTCAATCACTGATAGTGTCTTTAAGTTACTTTTTCAAAACAAAAATGTCAAACTTAGAAAAACAATGGATGCTTTTGCTACCCAAAAGTTTTTATTCTTGTGCTGCATGGGCAAAGGGTAAGTTGTAGGACCAAAAACACCGTTTTGTATGTCTTTGAACACTAACGTGATAATGCATAATGCATTTTGTCACCACATTGCTATGATTATCAACCAATCATTGTGGGAGACATAATTTTTTAAGATCAAGGTGCAAATTTTGATACTTCACTTAAAAAACCTTTGAAATAAAATTTGCTCCATTAGGGTTTTAAAAAAGAAAAGCTTTGTTTCCATTAGGCAAAAAGAAAAGCTACTTTTGGTGACAGTGGGCGGTGCAAGCCTCTTTTTTCTCCTCTTCTGGGGGGGCAAAAAACCGGGGGGGGGGGCAAAGTGAAATGTTGGGTTGCAAAAGTAAAAATCCTGGTGGGCAAAGTATCAAATATTTGGAGATTTTAACCAATTTTTGGTCCCAAAATTCGCGGATTTTTCCACAATGGGTGGTGATTTTTGCCCCCAATCTCCTAATTTGGTCAAAAACCCTCATTTCTTTCGGCCGGGGGGGGGGGTGGGATTTTTTTTGGGTGGGGGGGGGGGGGGGGGCAAAACTGGGGTGCATATAACACAAATTTGATTTGGCTAATTTGGCATTGTGTGAGTTTCCAGAGAATGTACATTTACATCTGATACTGGGACCTAAATGTGTTTTAAAAGTCTGACTTGGAGATTAAAAAAAAAGCATTCCCGTAATTGCAAATGTCCCAGATTTTAAATGCATATTAATTACAAATCCCAGATTTTGATATGCAATATTGTGCATTTTGACCTGTAAAGTATGAACCTCAAACATGTAATTATTGACCATTGTTTTCCCACATTGTTTACTCGTTACTGTCGCAGACATAGAGTCACTATCCAAGCTTTATATTATGTTAATGGAGAAGTAAATAAAAGCCATTAGTAATAGGCTGAGAAGCTTAACTCTCCGGAATTCCGTAAATTCTACATTTGCTCCTCTACTCTCATTCCATTTTCCCTAGAATTTCCATGCCATTTTTAAAACCCATCAGTTTTTCTTTCTCGGGTGAATATTACCAGTCCCTAGAGCAAGCAATTTACAATCCACGTGATAGGTTAAACCACACCCCGAGTGTTTGAGAAAAAATTTAAAAAATAACCATCACCACCCTTTGCGTGGGAATCTGTCCAATTAGCCTAGAACAGAGCCATTCTGCTGCATCATTAGCATACAATCCATTCTAGTTTAATATTCAAGTCAGATTGTCACAATGTCTAGGTAAGGCGTCATAAAAATATTTTTCAAATTTCTTTAAACAAAATTTACCTCCGTCCCTACTAACTACTACACAAAGTTTGAACCATCTCATAATTGTACCTCCTACTTTCCGCCAAAGAGGGAAAGAGCATATTGTGTTTAAATCTATCAAGACTTTGATGGAAAATGACCTTTGTAACAGATATGCATTTTAAGTGGCAAGAAGTGGTACAAAATTCTATAGTGTTAGTAAAAATAAGATAGATTGTTGTTTTTGCTATCTATTTTTGTGTCAGTCACTATTAGTATAGTTGCGATATGTCATAATATTTAGATCCCCGTGGGATGTTCGTGCCAAAATGATTTTAATTGCAGGGCACAAGCGGCCCAGTAATTTCCTATATTTCCTATATGTTTTTCCCCTCTCCCATAATCCCTATAAACTACTTCAAAATCCCTATATTTCCTATATTTTTTTCTCCCGAAATTAAAGCTTGATTTTTGCCTGGTTTTTTTCACAAATTGATCAAAAATATTGCCTTTTCCGAGTCTAAATGTGTCCTACAGGATTTTTAATAAAACAAGCACTACTTACAAAATTGGGGTATCTCCAATCTTAAATAGCATGGTTGTACATGTATAAGAGTCAGCTTTCAAGTCCTTTGTCAATTCTTTTAGGATTTTCCTGCATTTTGATACTTTGTTTGAGACATAATCTTTTGTTTTTTGGAGTAAAAACAGAAAATACTTATGGCAGAAAATCATAGACCATGCTTTAATATTCTTTAAAAATAGAGCTAAATAGATCTTAATATATAGAAGTCAGAGTTGGTAAACTCGAACTAACAGCACAACATTTGAAGTAATTTGTCTGTTCTCCATGGGAGGGGGCTACTCAAAGATTTGGTTTGGTTGAGAGGTGCGCTGGACCTTGAAACCCTTACCATTCTAAGGGCCATATTGGTAACAAAATACCCATTTCTAAGGATTTTTGCTTACAATATGTAATCTTTTTTTTTTCAAGAAATTTTTTTTAATAATATTAGCTGGAATGCCGTCATGACCTTGCCTTTTTTTTTTTTTTTTTTATTCAAGATTTTTTGAGGCAGTTTGAAGGGAAATGACAACTCTTGCACCCAAGGCCGATTGGCTAACAGCACATTACATTTTGGATGAATGCAATCTCAGGTCAAAGCAAATGTCAAGGTCTCATCTTGAAATTGTATTTGTGTTTTCCCCCCTCTTATTTCCCTTGATTGCTATCTAAAATATCTGTCAAGCTCTTGTTTCATTTTGTATCACTTTACTGATTAACTTCATACTTGGTGCAAGAATCACTGGCCTAAGATTCACCAGTGTGTGTACACGGTTGATCTCTAAAGACCCTATGTGACCTTTGAACTAATGTGGTTAAACTATTAAATGTCTTTCTGGTTGGGCAAGTTAGGTGCTATGACCATCACACTTGCTAAAAAAATAACCAGCCCAAAACTCATTCAGGTTGGACACATAATGACCTCTAATGAGCCTGATGTGAGCTTTGACCCTATTTTTATTCCAATGCAATTTCCTTAGCAAATGAGGTAATATGGTCATTCAATGCAACAAACACTGGGTTCAAGATTATACAGTGGTTTATTGTCCTTTAATGACCCCTACATTCCCCTTGACACCTTTTTATTAAATCTATATTTGCCACCGAATTTGCTCAAAAGAACCCGGCATTACTCGGGGTGTACACACATTGACCTCTAATTACCCATGTGACCTTTGACCATGTTTTTAGAAGAAAACTGTCCAATGCAACTAACAACTTGTGTAAAATATACTTGGTGTACAATGGATTCAAGTGTGTGATATTGACAGTAGTTTGTTTACATAATTGTTGATAAGGTAGAGGGCACTAGCAGATGCTATTCCAAAAATACACAACTATTTGTTGTGTTGCCAGAAATTGCAGAAGGCACATGTACAATTTTCCACTGTAAAGTGTCAAGGTTTCCACGGTATCTAAAATGAATAATTTAAAACTTTCAGAACTTATTGCAATTTTTTCTTTTCCACAAACAACACCTCTTTGACCTATTGTGATTGGGTCCAACGGCAAAATAAGTCAAACTTCAATGACAGACTTTATAGAGTCATACTTGAAATAATTGCACTCTGCAGGAAACCCGGATTCCTCAAAACAAATTCAAATAGGGAGAGGTTGCACAGGCAGAAAGCATTTCCCCCTCATTTATTACCCACAACATGGGAATATTATATACAGGTAAATATAGCCAATACAGCCAGAGATGGCTCAATTGTTGGCACTTATCTTTCTAATGAATTAAAATTGCTTTGCTGATATACAACTGAAAAGGCGCCCACATTCCAAGTAAAAATACCTACAAATTCCTATATTTCCTATATTTTCTGTTAATATCCCTATATTATCCCTATATTCTTGTTTTTTTGGCCCTATTTTTTTTATTTTTTTTATTTTTTTTAGGGACACTTGTAGCCCTGTTATTGGCTAACTTTGTCAATTTTTGGGGTGCTGATGATTTCAAAAAAGTTTGAGTGGCCAATTTTTTTCACAACGCTATACTGCGCCAGTTTGAATTTCAAATGCCGCCCTTTTTCACATTATATTTTGTCCTGTATCTCGGCCTATGAGCACCTTAGAGGGGTAAATGGTGGCAATACCCATGTTTGGATACCATGGATTCCATGGAACGCATGCCTATTGCTTGCACTAATTTTGGGGTTGGCCACCATCTGAATTTTCAAAATGGCCACCATTTTTTCAATTATGTTATGTCCTGTATCTCGGCTTAAGAGCAACTTAGAATAGTAAAAAATGGTGGCAATGCACATGTTTTTGTGATACCAGGGATTCCAATAAAAGCATTGCCTTGTCACTAATTTGGGTTGGCCGCCATCTTGAATTTCAAATGGCCGCCTTTTTCAATTATATGATGTACAATTTGTCCAAAATCTTGGCTTGTGAGTAACTTAGAAAAGTGAAAGTTGTGACAATACCCATGCTTGTGATACCAGGATTCATTAAAGAATTTCCCTTATTTGTATCTTGAATTTCCAAATGGCCGCCATTTTCAATTATAAGTTGTCAAACGGGAAAAACCGGTGATGTATAATCCGCGAGCTTAATTAGCTACCATTCAAACGGGACTCTCCGTTAACCACCGCACGGCCTTTGGTAAATTTAGGGGCTTCTGGGATTAATTGAAGGCATATGGCATTGTGTCTTGAAATGGGGCCTGCTCTATAGGATGGAGCCGTTCATATTTTAGGTAAATCTGATATATTTTTAATAATTAGAATACTTAAATGTGATTAATACTTCCAAGAAGCACTTATTTTAAAGCCAAGTATCTTATTTGATCAGACTTCAATGATTAAAAATAATGAGTAATTAAGAAAGGAAGGCCAAGGGGTGGAGTAGTAATTGGAGTAATTGGGACACGGAGGATTGGGACAGGGTACCATGTAACTGTTTAGGAGAACTACTAAGTCTTCTATCTCCTTGTCCGCGTACTACAAGGATTTTGATCTACTTTTCCGCATACTTCAAAGTTCTTGTTCTACTTTTTCTGCGTATTGCAAGCACAGTCTTGAGATTAAATTTTTGGACATTGTCAGTGATCCGAATGGAGACCTCCCAAATGTTTATACTGCCTTGTTTTGCCGCGCTCAAGGGATATCCACATGGTGTAGGTCATCATCACAAAACTGTAACACTTGATCTTGAGTACGAAAACAAAAGAGAAACTGAATTCTTTAAACAGGAAATACGAACTGGTTTTGAGAGTTGGTGAGCTCCACGCTTGCTTTGCTTCACTTCATGCTAACAGTAAAAGTATCTTGAATCCATCGACATTGAAGCTGGTCCTTATATTCACCATTGACAATCGTCAAATCTTTAACTGCGAAAGTTGTGTAAGCGTTTTGTTAGAGTACAGGGAACCAATTCTTCTGAGTTCTATGAGGCAGTAGAGAGTCCACTTCATTTTGATTAAAGAAATTGACAGGGAGAGGGGAGATACACCGGGGGGATCACATATGAAATTAATCCTGGGTATAGGCTGGCATTTCGAAACCAAGAGGATTCAGTGACAGAGGACTAAAAAAAAAATAGTAGGGTCTTTGGGTGAGAGACCCAGCCCAAATGCTCCCCAAATGGAGGGGGGGTTTCGGGTTCAATCGGGTGACAAATTGCAAATTTCCCCAAAATGGGGTTAGTAGAACAAGTGCAAAAAAAATCACCCAAAATAGGGATTTGTGTGATAAATTTCCCAAAAATAGGGAAAACTTTAGGTGCCCATTAGTTAAAATGTTAAAAAAGCATGGCGTTCTGTGGTGACCCCATTTTTCAAAATATATGGGTCTTCGGGTGACAGAGATGCTGTGAAAATGGCGGGTATTATACATGCTTACTGAAGGAGGTCACCTCAAGATGGGAGTCCCCCCGGCCCCGGGAGGTACATCTCGGTGCCCTTAAGGAGCAAGTCAAGTACCTTTTTTGCTCATGATCTCTCACAAATATGCAAGACTTGTACCAGTTGATATCTTGTTCACACGAAAACTGCCCAAGAAACCTCCGAAAGCTCTAAAATTCTGGTGAATTTATGGTGACTAAGTCAGGCATTTCATTCCCAAATCTGTTAGTGGACCAAACATTGGAACAGCTATAGAGTTTAACTGGGTGATCCCCAGATTACTTTCTCTCCAGATGTGGCCTTCTTCGAGGCCCGTAGCCAGGGGGGTGCGGGGGTGCGACAAAAAATGGCACAAAGGTCACGCTTTATGATGTTGAAGGTCCGCTTTGGCCATTTGAAGTCCGCTTTGTGTTGATGTGTTAAAGTTTGTCGCTTGAGTTATTCTGCATGGTATATGAATGGACTAAGCAGCGGTTAATACTATTGCATTACGCATTACATTTTTGAACGCTGCGATGATGTTCAGTTGACTTAGACCAATATCCAACTAGTACCCACTGCAAACCCGCTGTCCAACAATTAAACAGAGTTTTAACTGAACAGATAACTTTGGAAGGCTCTACTCCACGTATGAGATAGCAGCAAGAGCTTAGTTGGTTACATATGAACCTCGAGATATTCCAACAAACCAGTGTGTATGGCTCCCATATTGGTAAAATTAAATGTATATTTGCCAGACATGGGAGGTCTTCATTTACCTATGGGTTTGTGTTCAACAACGGTCTGTCTAGGCAGAGCTTCGCTTCATCAACGAAAAAGGAATTTTAAGCGATGGCACACATTGACATACGTGCAAAGGTGTGCAGTGTTGGAAGCCAAAAAATAAAAGGTCTATTGGTCTGTATGCTTTGTGGTGCCGATTGGGGAGAAACCCATTTGCTGGAATATCTAAAGAAGTAGGTGGATGAAGCCTAGATTCAAGCTGTGATCGGAAGGTGTTATCCCAGGAAATTTCGTGAGGATATTCGAGATCTAGACAATGTTAACATGTTTGAAAACTTTTTTGTGCATGGTGTATGTCAGGAACAGCAAATGCAGCACATTGCCAGTACAGGCACTCTGTAAATGACAGTAGTGACGTGTAACAAAATTGATTACATTTAACAAGTCAGAAGACGATCTGACTAGGGTACTGCGGTAACCCATGTAGTCAGGAAGCTCTATGGAATTTCAATATTTTTCTTTTGTGAGGGAACATTGTAAACTTGGGGCCAAGTCGGTGTGGGCATGCAGAACATCTCTTTGCCAGTTTAGGTCAAGTTTGCATGAGGAAACCTTTCTGTGTCACTAAAAGATGAATGAACATGAGAAGTTTTAACTTTTTTCAATTGTTCTCGAAAAATATTATTGATTAATCCTACACCCTCAAATAAAGTGTCCGAAATAACGCAGATATGATCACAATAATCTTCATATATGAAAAGGCAATCCAGATCTAAGTTGGTATTCATTGATAGTGTTTATACATGTAGTAGATCTGGTAATTATACTGATATTTGGGTGGTACCGTGTAGTTCTTGACATTACAATTAATCCAAAACATAAGAAATATCTTCGTGGCGGCCATTTTGAAATCTTCTATGGTGGCTGATTTGCTCACTGAAATAATAGGAATGCAGTGATTTGGAATATAATAGTTACATGCAGTGCTACCATTCTTAAGGTGCTTTCTAAGGGCATACTGAGATTTAAGTGGATGCCGCATGATAGGTGCACAGCCGTTTACGGTCAGTACGAGCAGGACTCTCCAAAGTATAGGATTTAGAGCCTTAACAACACCATTCAGTCCCTCTTTTTTCGCGACATGACGTGAAGTTTTCTGCGAATGCGCAAAGCCCAGCAAATATTGCGTATAAATTGCGTCCCCATTTTCATTGTAGCGCGAAATTTAAAAACAGAAGCGTGCCTTGAGTGTTTCTTACTCACTTCTCTCTGGCATTATCCGATCATGCTGGATGTCAGCGTACCAAAACAGGCCGCTACTAAAAAACAATAGAGAGGCAGGAAAAGCGATAATTCAACACTATAGTAGTACATAGTTTAGAACAGCCACTGCTAGATTGTTTTAAAAAATGTATAGACCGTCGACAGGCTCTCTGTTATAGGGCCCTATTTATGCTAAAATTCTATCCAATTCTGAGAGTGTTTTTTTTTTTTGTAACTTTATTTCCATATTGTGAATTTTTCATAGATACAAGCAAAAGTAAAATATCTATTTTGTTTTATTCATTTTAAGCATTTAATTAAAAAAAGCCCAAACATGATACAAAATTATAACAAGTAAAAAAAAGGACTAACGACCAAACCCACGCGCAAAACAAAATTTAAAACAAAAATTCAAAAGGAGAAAATAAAACCAACCAAACCGGCAAACCAAAACAAAAATTTTAAATACTACTTGAATCGCGTCGGCTGTCCCGGTTCTATGTACATCTTCGAACAGGTGTAGCAAAGCCGGAGAAAATCATACGTTTGCAAGGTTAACAAATAATCAAGATGTGTGACTCTTACGATAGACACATTATAATAGATCAGATATACCTCTATGATGGAAAACAAATGAGGTAATTTCCCCCCTCTAATGAAAATCATTTCATCTTCGTTTTTGCATGCCAATTCCTCTGCATTTCAACCTTTGGCTCTTCATATAGAGTCAACTCTGAGAGTCAACCAAGCGTCGAGGGAATCCAGCGATATCATTCTGATATGCTTCCTCTTCGCACCGATACGCTTGCGCATATCTAGGTGAGTGTGAGGCGTAAAAGTAAAATTACGCGTTTGCAGAAGAAGAAACAGTGGCCAAACCAAAAAATTAGAAAATTTCCGGAAGCGTTTTCTTGCTGTGACAGACACGATTTTAGCATCATTTTATTCACAGTTACAACATAGAACTGTGTACAAATTTTCGGCCAAAAAATGTGTTTTCAAACGATACATATCACAAAAACGAAGTCCGTAACCCCCCTATTGTTATTTTAGATTTTGAATCAGCACCAATGGAAAATACCCTATATCAAATTTTAAAGAAAATTCCAGGAAGAATTCTATCATGCGGCATCCACCTTAAAAATAAGTGCTTAGATATGGCGGCCATTTTAAATCCAAGATGGCAGCAACCCCAAATAGAACAGTAAGCCAATGCTGTTTATGGAATCCCTGTATCAAAAACATGGGTATTGCACCCAGTTTTACTCTTCTACGTGTTCACACGCCAAAGATATAGGACATACATAAGTTAAAATGGCGGGGCCATTTTGAAATTCAGAGGCGGGGCCCAACCAATTCAGTTAGTTACATGTAAGAACAATTGCTTTCAATGGAATCCATGGTATCACAAACATGGTATTGCCACCATTTACTCTCTAGTTGCTCATAAGCCGAGATATAGGACAAAAATACTGAAAAAACGGGACATTTGAAATCAAAATAGCAGACAGGAAAGGCGTGGTTGGTGTGAAAAAAATGGCACCTAACGTTTGAAAATCAGCACCCCAAAATTGACATAGTTAGCCAATAAAATCAATTTTGGCGAAAATCCCACAGGAAAACATAAACAAATTGTACTATATTGTGTCAGACGAATGGGCAGTACAAATGAGGTCTGGAAAAAATATGCAAATTTCCCGGGAACACAATCACAAATTTCCCTCTAAGATATCACAATTTCCCAAGATTGCACAATTTCCCTTTTAAAGCTTATGTATTTCTTTATTTTATAGAACAAACATCCCAGCCCTAAATTGCAAACTATTAAACTTCCGGGAACCATGGTTCCCAATTCCCCACTTTTTCCAGGCATGCCAATAGACACAATATATAGGCAAAAACAATGGAATGTTGTATTTTTTTCAAATGATTACATCTAAACCTTTAAAGGCCACTATCAGTGATTATAAAATATCAAAAAATCATCCAAAAATCAGATTTTTTTGCATGTCTGTACAAGTACAGGTATTCCCATACTCCGCAAATGATAAGACCAGAAGATCTATAAGTACAAAATTGGATATTTTAGTGGAGAGTCGTATTTTGAACACTGCCGTTTTCTTCCTTTTATGGACAATTCTTTAGTTGTAAAAGGTTAGGTTATGAGGATTCTACAAAGTTTCCTTCAGTTTGAACTTATTCTGCCATTTCAAAATTTGATCATTCAGAGGAATCACTGATAGTGTCTTTAATTGAAAGCAGGGCACGTATTAAAGAGTCGATAAAGGACCAAAACCTTGCAAAATAAATGATAAGGCACCTTATTATAAGAATATTAATTACAATGTTCAATAGTTTAATTCATTTCAAGTTCAGTAGGTATCAAAATAGAAAGAAGGGGTTCTGGGAGTAATGCGGAGCGGGGGAGATGAGAGGCAAAAATATGGCTACAAATATGCCTAAAAATATACGATTTTACATCTTGTCACCAAATACCCAGGGATTCCAAAGCCACTCTTCTGGGATGGACAAATGTGATGCATAACTGTTTTGGGTAGACTAGGACTACCATGGCGCATACCCATGATCCCGTACCCCCAGGGGTGGGATTGTGGGGACATCCAAACCAAATGGTAGAGGTCCAGGGCGCTTACTTTTTATTAAAGCAATTAAGCACATTTTTTTGAAGAGCGCCCCCAATTTTCAAAAATTGCGATTTTTCACGATTTCATTGGTAACTGGTAGTAAACTATACCTGTACTGGTTAAGCTCGAAAATGTCTATTGTGTCACAAAACAAGGAAAGGAATTTTGTACTAGAATAATTATTATCGGGGATCCCGACAATACTATACAACGCTGCTGGAAACAGCCCGGCCTTTCCAATGTGAATAGTCGGGAATATCGCCATGGTTACGGGTGTCTAACGCTTCTCCATTAGTTGTTTTAATAGTTTTCGGCAATCCAGTTAGAGGTTAATTTTCTTTCTCGATGTGGCCTATTTCATCATGAACGGACCTAAACGTAGCATTTCCATCTCTGCCGTTAAGTCCAATCTGGGAATCCCAATTCTAATTACAAAATCGCTTATTTTGTGTTAAATACCCATTTTTAGCATGTTCTCGTTCGCAGGTAAGTTTCCTAGACAATTACCACGTACCTGTGCAAAAATATCAAATTTTGAAAATTGGGGGCGCTCTTCAAAAAATGTGTTAAAAAAAAAAATATTGCTTTAAGGCAGGGCCAGGTTTCCGGGGGCAGAGCCCCCAGAGCCCGGTGGGGCCCAGGGGGCAAAGCCCAAAAAATATGCATTTTTTTTTAAAAAAAAAAAAAACCACTCTTTTTTTTTTTTTAGACCCGGGGTGTGTATGGCCTCCCCCCCGCACCCCTGGCTATGGCATGAGTTATCTCAAGAACCTCCCAGAATGGAGATCAATTATATGTGTTGTGGTTGCCTATTTGAACAAAGGCAGCTATTCTTACCTTTCCTTGTATTACCAGACAGACCTTTCATGTTTGTTTGCTATTTTGGTAGTGTTTAGAGGTTATAAAATAACGGATTCTTCATGCGTCTATGCAATTATAGTAGTGCTGAGCTTGCACAGTACAACCTATGCCACAGCATATGACATATGATTATTATGTTTGTTAAATACTCGGATGGCAATTAATAATCCCTTATGTCCCACATGTAGAGCCCGCTATGTAATTTATAATTTGCATGAAAAATTACGACTGCATGGGATTCAAGCAGATTTTCGAAACTAGCTCATCATTAAGTTGCTCAGTAACAAATGGATCTGTAAATTATGTGGGTCAATAGGGAAGCAACCAAAAGAATATGACTTTGAAAGTAACATACTCCCAGTATACTTTGCGTTTTTTTGTGATTTAGATAGTCGAGTAGCCCTAGAGTGTGTTTGACACATAGACAATACCTCCTATGTTGGAGATGAATGGTCCCAAGAGCATAGTTGTAAATATATGCAAACGGAAATTTTTTTTTTTCCTTCAGACACTCTGGGCCGGAGTAAAAATTGCACTAAAATTGCAACCACAATTATAAGATGGATGTCATTATCTTTTGCATGTTATTTGTCATGCATTCTCTAT
>JAMKCH010033451.1:0-15780 GCA_023653785.1 Ophioderma brevispina
CTACCTGTAAGACGGAAACATCCAGATGACTGTGTTAACGTAAATTGTATAGCCAAAAAACAATGACGACAACGACGCCGTCGTTGTTACAGGCCGCAGAGGTCTAGAAAAGGGCCTTTATTTTACGTTCCCTGTATGCAGGTCAACGTGGATTTTGAATAATTATATAGATTTGCACTAGTGATCTGACATACACTGCGTATCTGTTGACTTTACAAAACTTTGTACAAAAAATGTACAGGCAGTTGTTTAAAGAAAACCATTTTGTTGATCTCCTTTCAAATAAAGAAATAAAATTCATCATTTGTATCAAGATCGGGCATAGGGTGAGTAAAAGTATAGTGAAGATTACTCTTTTAAAAAACTTTGAAAAGGTCACTTAGCACGTTTCTCCAGGCGGAGACTCTATCATTGACCGTACCGATATGGGCTTTCAAAATATTAACAAAATTAACATTGAACTTGGGGTAAGACAGGCAGGAACGAGAATTTTATAATCAAGTCCTACTAAAAACGGACGATCATATTACTATTGTAACGGTAATGGATGCCGAGAAATGGGACGTGCTGTTGACAGTCGGTCGGATATGACAGTTACGGGGCGACTCTGGCGGCAAATCAACAGCTGTGGTGTGAATTGGAGTTATGCACCATGCAAAGACCAGGGCAATGGGGTTCAATCTTTGTTAACAATACTGCGTGGTTGCGATGCGTTGATTTCAGCTATATGTCGGAGCGAAAATTGTTTATATTGCCTTTCACTATTTTGTATCAGAAATTGCTTATACTCAAGTGCTTGGAACTTATCTCATTTTAGAAACCATTTTATAAAAACTATTAAATTAGTAATACAGTCAGGAACTAGGAAATTATGAAGCATCATTTGCGTGGAAAATTCAAAATTGCAATGAACTCGTGCTCGCTTGTATTTACAGCGAAAATGTCTATTCTGATTTAGAAAACTTAGGGCCAAAGATGAGGCTGTGTAGCCGACGTAAGGCATCACTGATCAATCTCCTATTGAACGCGCTTGACACGTAAAGTTGCTTGTGCAGTTCATTAACGAAGAGGCTGCGGTATGCCTGTGTTACGAAGGCAACAGCCACAGCAGCCAACAACACACCACCACCACCAATCGATCACACCACCACCACCACCATATCCCAACATACCCGACCACAAACCACAAACCAAAACACCTCGCTCGTCAATTCACGAAAACCAGTTCGCGACGAAAACCCAAACATTTTTTTGTGCTAGAGATCGAGAAACCACACATAAAATGATTAACACAGAGACGCGATGCAGGCAGGAAAACATCGCTTCTGCGGCTACTGGTAGTTCGCACTTTAATAACCGTGATTATATTTGTAACATAGATAAAAGAAGATTTATGTTCCGCAAAATTTGAGACAGAAAACAGATTATTATTATTATTCTGATGTTGTGTGCAATATAGCAAGGAACACACATCTCTCCAGCTACCATATATTAATCTGTTTTGACAATCATCACATCGCGCGAGATCAAGACTATTTCTATGAGTGTGGCGCCTTTATTTGAGGAACGGAATGCTCGAGACAACCATGGATGTTCTGATACAAAATATTAAGGAATAAGCTGTGACTTTGTAGTAGATGAGGTTGGGGTATGAGGCTATTAATCTCGACCACCAGGATTCAAAGTCTGCGCCAGTTGAAACCGCTTGCCAATATCTTTAAACCCTATAGTGTTTGCTGTGATGGAATGAGGTCTGCATTTGGGAAGGAATTGGGAGGACTGGCACTACAGGCTATACATGAAAAATGGCTCAATGTTGAGTAAAATCTTATCTTTAAAAAAGACCCGCCCAAGTTTTTAGTAAACTGTATAAGTTCCGTTTATTGACAAAAAAAAGGAAAAAAAAATCAAATCTTACCCAGTGTGAATAAGTCAACTTTGACTCAATAGCTATATTTCTCTATTGTTGAGCGGTTCCCTTTCTACTCAGTAGTTGGATCGACAATTACTCAATTCGTGTGAGTAAAAAATGCTCATGAGTTGGGTCAAATTTTAATACGAGTACATGTTTTGACTCAATTTGTTTGAGCAAAAACATAACTGAGGTGATATTTATGTTAATCAAAGTATTAATTTAGATCTCTGACCTGCCTTTCCTCGGGTGCGAGTGAAAGTTTTACCCAAATCGGAAGGTGAAACATCTGGCACATTTTGCAGAAGCCCGAAAGAAGATGGATGTGCCAACAGTAGATGTGGGGCGAAGAGTAATCTATATAAGTACGAGGCTTGCAAGGAGGTCAAAGCAATATTTCTGATTTAAGTGCAAAAATGGATCTGCGAAAAGAAAACGTATCACGTGGGCTCCAGTGATGTCCCGAAAATTAATAGGCTTCCCGAATCAGGCCAGGATGTGACAATAAACGGACGGGAAAGGGTGTAACATTAAAATCAAACCACAAATTTAAAAAATCTTATGTATAAATCTATGTTTAATTTTGCAAAATAAGAACAAGCCCCATATTGATTGATTACTCCGGACTTCCAAAGTAAGCCTGTTTAAAACTGTAATAACTTCCAAATTAAGCCGATGTCATATTTACAAATAATAAAGTTTTGAAAGGCCCATTCTGTAAGTCCTGAATTTGATTTTTCTAGTGAAAATAACGAATCAAACTTCAAATTATACCATGTCAATTTTACCATTGTTGTCCATTGAGTTTGTGGGACGGACGTCACCGAGACCGTTGTACAAAATAGTGTTAAAACTTGTTCAGATTCTAAACACAATTTTAGCAAATTGTAGGAAATGTGCTCGTGTTTTGAACTGAGACGTGTTGGGAGGGAAATGCTGTTTCAGAAATAATGTAATCGCAATCTAAGGTATAACTATATCAATCAATTAATCGAATCAATCAATCAATCAATCAGCAATCAATCAATAATACCACAAAAAAAACACAATGGGCCAGTGGGACATTCTTGTTGTGACGACGCGTGGTGGCTCTGAAAAGAGCCGGTCTGATGTTTGTTAATGTACCCGCTAAAGAGGTTGCAGGCGGAAGGTAAACGAATAAGATTTGTTAAAAAAAAACGCCTAGAGAATTAATCATCGATTTCAATTGGAAATATGGTGGCCCTGAAAGGAGACGTCGGGTGTTCACTCAGTGGAAAGCGAGTTTCTTATAGTTTCTGGCCCTTGTATAGCTGATGTATTCGTAGAGTCCGTCCGTCCCTATAGTGGTAGGATGCGTGATTAAATTCTGCATGTGGTAAGGTTGGGATCAATATTTTTATCTTGCCCGATCCTATATGTCGGATAAATATCATTGATTCGTAAAAGAACATTCACACATTTTTTAAAAGCGCCCCCAATTTTTCAAAAAAATTTGAGATTTTACACGGTTGCATGGTATACTGGCTAGAACCACACCTGTGAATGGTTAAGCTCGAAAAATGTCTGTGTCTCACAAAGAAGGAATTTTGTAATTAGAAACAATTATCGGATCCCCGTGATAATAATTCAACGGCGCTGGAAAACCCGGGGGCATTCCAATTGAAATAGCCGGGAAATAGTGCCATGTCGAGTCTACGCTCATCCATCAGTTGTTTTATGGGTCAGGCAAATCAAGTTAGAGGTATCAATCAATCAATATTTATTGTTCATCACAAAAGACAGCAAAATACGGTTTAACTAATTAAAAGAATGTTTACAATATGTCATACTGCTGTACCAGTGGTGAACGAGATCACTGATAAACGCAGGGCGTGGGATGCAATGACCTCTTTAAATTACACATGTGAACTAAGCAACAAAAACAAGCAAGAACACAACGCACAGACACGAAACAATAGTACGAACAAGACCGACTATTAGATAAAGGGAAGAAGTTGGACAGGAGAAAGAAAAGGAAAGGAAAGGAAAACGAAAGAATTAAGAATTGACGTCAGCACTATTATGAACTGAGAAGATAGTTTTTCATGTTTATTGAAGGAGATGAGTGAGGGGAAGTTTTTAGGTGTGATGGCAAGTTAGACCAAAGACAAGGGCCTGGATTTTAGTGGATTATTTGCCAGGACAGTGTGACATTTTATATGGCGAACTATCCGCATGCTGGTTGATAATGAGGTGTGGGAGGTGAAAGTAAGAAATTCTTCATCAATAAGGATCGTTGGGAAGTAATTTAGGGTTAATTGGTACATAAAAGTAGCAAGTTGAGCCAGTAAAATCTGGACTTTCAAGGTTTCTAAAAGACTGAAAAAGGGGAATCTGTATGGGCCAACCACAGGAGGTGGTGCACGTTCTGATGGCTCGGTTTGGGAGGTAGGAAAAGTGCATCTAAAACCACTGTGTTAGCGTCAGCCCAAGACATAGCACCATATGAAAAGTACGGTAATATAAGACAAATATAAAGGGTAAAAAAGAGATTTGTGGGAGATATGGTTAATTACGAATAATTCCATATATATTTGGGTAGATAATTGGGAAATGTGTTTGGTATGAGAATTCCATGACAGGTTATGGTCAATAAGAATAACCAAGGAATTTGTAGTGAACTTGTTGGATAGAGGTGTGCTAATTTATGTCAACTTAATGTCCGGTTTATTACTGTGTTTATGTTTAAAAATATATAGTTATTTTTTACATTCAATGTAAGTTGTTAGTTTGAACCAGTAGAAAAGCTTAAGTTCATATTTATTATTTGTCAAGTACATTAGGATCAGACGGTGGAAAAAAGATATTTGTATCATCAGCGAACAAAATAAAATGAGGATTTAGCTTAACCTGACAAATAGAGTAAAAATAAAAAAGATATAACAAGTGGCCCTAAATTGGCCTTGAGGAACTCGAAAGTGAGGAAGCTGCGTCAAAAAAGGTACCATTAATCAAAAACACGTTGTTTCTATTAGTTAGGTAATTTCTGATTCCAATCATTAGCACAAAAACGCCCCTGACACCTATTATTTAGTTTATAGAGGAGGATTTCATGGTTTATGTTGTCGAACGGCCTGCTGAGATCCAAGAATATTACCAATTGTGTGGAGTTGTTTACATTTTCAGCAATTACAATAAGTTCATTTATAGCCATGTATGTAACCGTTTGGGCCTTAAATCCAAACTGACGACGGGTAAGTATATTGTGTTTAGTAATGAAATAAAAATACGAAGTAAACAAGTTTTCAAGGAGTTTAGATATTGACGGTAGTATTGATATAGGGCGGGGGGGGCCTCTAATTTGAAAATCAGTGTGGCGCCTGCTTTGAAAAGATAGGTATTAACACTCGCCTGCTTTTAGTAAGTGGGAAACTGTCCCAGATAACGGGAAGAATTAAAAATGTGGGAAAGAGCACCGAAAATGGATGAGATTATTTGTTTCAAAAGAGTATTGCTAATATGTCATCTGATGCACTGGTATTGCTGTTTTTTAATTCAGATGTAATTTGAGAAGTTCCTCCGGAGAGGTTGAGGATAGGAACAGGCTATCGAGTTGTTGGAGGCGTGAAAGTGGTTTGAATCAGAATTTGGTTCAGGGGATCGTATTAGCAAGAGCGATTCCGATGTTAGCCAAAAAACAGTTATTGAAGTTTCGGCAATTGCTGCATAATCGGTAATCCTTTCACAGTCAACTATTAATGAAAAAATCTGGAAAAGTTGGCTTTCCATTTCGGCCCAATAAATTGTGTTAAAGTTTTCCATAATTCTCTGGTAGTCGCTTTATTTATTTTCAATTTACTAGTTATATAGTTTTTTATCAGAGCAATAAAGTATTGAAATGATTGCGGTATAGTGTATTTTAATTTATTTTCTCATTTGGTTTGGCAATGTATGTTTTATATTAATTGATCTTTAGTTGAAGTGATTAATTAGTCCTGTAGTGACCCATGGTTTTTTTAGGGGAGTTGCGCTTAGAGAGGGTGTGATTTTTAATTGGACAGTGGGTATTGGTTCATGAGTTCCGACAATTTGGAGATGAATTTATTGTACGCTTGGTCTGAGTCTTCCATGGTGGTCACTTGTTTCCAATCAACGGGGTAATAAAGCATTGTTTAGGCCTTCTATATTAGGGGCTTGAAGCTGGCGCGCTTTTCCTGTCAAGGTATGTGTGGAGTAGGCCTATATTTTTGTTGGGTAGGAAGATGGGAAAATGATCCGAAAGATCGGTAATCATAAACACCAGAGTTAATTTGGGATACGATGTCATTGGTAAATCTAGACAATTAAGGAAACACGTAGTCAGTTCGTTAAGGTTTAATCGAGTTGGGCGATTCATAGTGGAATAAATCATACAGAATAGAGATTATTGATGAATTTCATTAACTCGAGGAGTCATTATCTATTGACAGAAAGTCAATATTGAAGTCACCCAGTATATAACATGGTTTATTTTCACTAGAAATTTTTGTTTAGGGTATGCCCAATTGAGCAATCACATCAGAATCAGTTTTGATAGAGTACATGTTTGTAGGACAATACCAACCCCAATTTTGATGGAATTTAGAGAAACCTCGATGAAAATAGGAATCGCAATCGGCAAGTCGAGTGAGAGGTCAGGTCTGAGACGATAACAATAGGTCAGAATGGGGATGAAAAAGAGAGGACACCATCTCACCTCGGCCATGTCGACACGCATGGTTATTTGCAGGTTATTTTCTCAGGTGGCACTATTTTATCCTGGACGGACATAAACGTAGCATTGCCAGCGATGACCGTTAAGTCCAATCTGGGACCAAATTCTAATACAAAATCGCTTATAATTATGATAAAAAAAAAACGCACCTTTTTCATTCTCGCTGACGGTATAGTTTCCTAGACAATCACCAACGTATAAAGTGCCAAAATATCAAATTTTGAAAATTGGGGGGCTCTTCTAAAAATGTGCCATAATTGCTTTAAGCATACAGCAGCTAGGAAATGGTCTGTGGTTTCGGCCCACTTCTCAAGGCTAGAGAGAGGCATTGAAAACAAAGATTCAGATGTTTTTCAGATTTTATTTTGTCTCTTCACAAAACATGTATAAAATAAAAATGATAAACCTTAATATACATAAACGTTAGGTTATTGTACAAAGAGAAACTATTTGGTTATATACAAAAGATAAAGTAATACTTACGAAACTATGGTTAAATGAAAACTTACTTGCAAAAGTTATAACAGATATAGGTGACAATATTACAGAAAAACAATGCAAGCGTATTTTGGAATGCACATGGTGAAGGGACGAAGACACTGCTAAACACAAGGCGTGAGTTCGCAGTGCCCTCTGTAAACCAGGGAGAAGCTATTTCAACAGTCAATATATGTTTTTTTTTCCCGGTAAAATGGGGTAAAGCCAACTTGTGACGTCCTATTTTTAAGAAATGTAATAGAGCTAAACAAAGTAACTACAGATCGGTCTCTAACAAGTGTTGTGTGCAAAATCATAGAGCACATCGTGCATTCTCACATCATGGACCGCACCTTGAGAGATATGATGTTCTCATGGATAACCAACACGGATTTAGGGCAAAACATTAGTCAGAAACACGGCTCATCTTGACAGTACACGACTTAACTAGAAGTCTTGACAAGGGGGAGACAATGCACATAGCAATTTTAGATTTTGAAAAAGCATTTGATAAGTTTCCCCATGAAAGGTTGCTCACTAAACTTGAATAGTGAGGGGGGGGGGTAGTGGGGGTGTTTACCGTATGTGTGCTGATGGTTGCGGTGTGATTCCTCTGGTAACTTTTATTTATTTTTCGTTTAGGAGGTGTCCGCTTACAGGTCTTTTTGGCCTTTTGTTCACCTCCTCCATGTTGTCTTGTATGTTTTTATATTGTACATATATTTTACATGGAAATAAAGATTTGAGATTTGAGATATTATGGGATAAGAGTATAGTTTGCTGAAATAGATCAGACACTTATTGACGGAATGGACACAAAGGGCATTGTGTGACGGAATAGCATTTGAGACCAAAGAAGTCATCTCCAGTGCTCCTCAAGGAACGGTTACTGGACCTTGGGATTTTCTGTTTATATTAAAGGCTGACTCGAGAATTCGAAATATATTTTTTGTGTAATAATTAGAAATGTCACCAAGAACTAAAGATAGTCACCTAAAATGCTCAATTAGAGATGAATCGGATTTTTCGTTTTAAAGCGGCACTGGTACATTTTCAGAAAATGTTTTAGTGTGTTTTGGAGTTATATAATAATTGGCAACAGCGCTTCGAGACTGTTTACGGTGATTAAGCCCTATATAAAACTGGTTATTATTATTATTATTATGATTATTATTGAGGTAAAATAATAGACTTAGAAAAAATACAATTATGAACAATATGAATCGAAACAAATGTACTAAAGGGATTCGAAAGTCCCATGTGAATATATACAATCTTTGTATCAGCTATTGAGCTACCCAGAATGAAATGAAATACAAACGAAAGGTATATTTTAAGATATGCTATGACTTTACATTTTAATGATGCATACCGTTGCATGATAGTGTTACGTCAAGTACAGTATTTCCAATCATGAAAATAGCTGACGACGAAACGGTTTATTCAATCCAGTTACATTCTGGTAAATTTTCATTCTGCATAATTAATTTGGCAGTATATTGTGCATACAAAATTCAAATTATTTATTTTTTTTATTTTTTTTAATAATATTAACTTTAATAATTGACGAGAGTTCCGATACTTATAAATGATATTTTATGGGCAATTTACATAATATTTCCAGAGGGCAGTCGGTAAAATAACCGCGTACAATTATTGTACATAAAAAATAGTAGCATTTCAATATTGAGACCTGATATTAGGTTACCAATATTAACTTATCTTAAGATTCTGTATTTTTCAATAACCGCTCAATAGTCGGTGCTGACCCACTGACTTTGCGCAAGCGCCACACAAATGTTTGATGTTTCAGGCAACATTGACCTGCTGATTCCAAATCTGGATGATGCCGCTTTGGCATCATTGAGCATGTGAATATAGGAAGGGGGGGGGCTTTTTTTGGGGGGGCGCAGGGGGGGGCTGGGGGGGGGAGGGTAATTTAACAGAGGAGTAAATTTTGTAAATGTTTCTGTGGATTTTGAACAATGTATAGAAGTGTTTATCTTGTCCTAAGGTTGAAAAACAGGTATAGTTTGCATACCTGCAACCTTTTGTGTTTACACTACAGACCAAAATTGTTCAAGGTCATCATGGGATTAAATATTTACAACGATCGATTTGTTCAAATTGGTTTTCAAATGTTCGTATGGGAATGTTGAAAACAGAAAATACAACATTTACCTCATGTCCAATCATTGCTAAGGTATCTAACAGAGACTAAAATGATTAACACCCATAGACCCTGTGGACTTCTCCATTATTTCCCCTATTATACCACAAATGTCCAACAAAGTGCGTCACCTATATTTGGCATTAATATCAAACAGAATGAAAGAATTTAGCCCATTTTGAAAAGAATTGTGCATTCTAAATGTTACCCCAGGATGAACTTGAAACATTTTTATTTTTTTTATCCCCCTTTTAAAGTAAATGTCCTAGATATAGCAAACTATCCTTTTTTTAATCATGGACAGATGCCCCATGACTATTCACCTTGTAACCCATTATGGAGCATTTACAAATTTTACCCCTGGTAATTTACCCCCTACCCTATCTCAAAATGCTCAAGGAGCCAAAGTGGCATCATCCAGATTTAGATTCAGGAGGTCAATCTTGCCTAGAAACAATCAAAATTTTTTTGTGGACTCTTGCGCAAGTTCAATGCAAGGTTCTCTGGGCCGAGCACCAGACTACAATGGAATTTCAAATTAACAGAATAACATAGGCGAAACTCGTGGAATGCAATTCAATAAATTTTAACAAAGAAAACTATGAATACACAAGCTATTGAACGATCGGTTAAAGGTGTTTATTCCGAATTCCGATTCGCCTTTGGTAAACCCGTTTTCCATTTTGATGTCAGATGACAAGTCGTATTTTCTTCATTGTCGTCCGGCAATTCAGCTTCCAAATCCCATGGTTCCCATGATACAGGTCAAAAAGTGTTTTAATGGTTAAACATCAATATCAACACAGGGTGAATAGGGCCGTGTAATGTGCAGATATAGTATCGTTTCTACTATCAAACGCAAGATTGTTGTTCCCACGAATACTTGTGCCAGGCGTAAAATATCAAGTGGAGAACCACGATACACATATAGCTCGGAACAAACGCCTTGAAGGACAACAAGTCCCGATAGCGTTATTCCGATGGTTTCTGAATTTCCCCCCCCCTTTAAAATATCTCTTACCAAAAGAGGACCGGTGATGAAAATTGACGGTTAAAGGCTGGTAAAGTATAAAAAATGAGTTTTTTCCGCATTTTATAGAAAGGTATAACCTTTGCTTTTAAATCACAATAAAGTGACTGGAGGTAAAACAACTCTCTATATCGTTCTGTTACTGTTGAATTGCCTTATGTTTTAATTCCCTCTGACCAAAACCAGACGCGGAAATACATAAAGAATGTTGAACCAACCAAGTCGCTTCATTAATTAATGTGGCGAATCCCCCGCCTATCAATATCGTAATTTGTGATCAATCTTCGCAATCAATAAACAAACCAAAGTCGGCATGTATGGTGGTTACTCATTGTGAATACAAATTTGCGTCTGCTCAAATCCCAAGGCTTGTTATCTGACTATATCGGAACGTATCCGACCAGCCCAGCATTATTTGATATTTTTTCGCCGTCGTTCTGTAGGAGTCCCGTCATTGCCCAAAGATAGATATAAAACAATTGTTCTAGTCGTTTTAATATCGTCTCAATGACACAGTGGCCTTCTCTCTATCTACATGACTGTATTCTGCAGGGAATCCCGAAATCATCCCATATCCAAATTTGATGAAAAAAGAACAAAAATACAAAATTAAAAAACAAACAACATAATTTGACACGCAGAATTGTTTGATATACTTCATAAATAAAGTTTGAGCTTGTTAATTGGTAACCGTCTCTCACGTGATTTGAAATACCAGTAGTTACACTATTTGATGAAACGTGGGTGCAAGAGATACTATAACCGGAACCTCCAAGCCGTAAATAGTACCTCCAAGCCTTAAATAGTAGCTGGCTTGTAATATAGCGCATGTGCGTAACGCAGCGAGAGGTACTATTAACGGACGTAAATAGTACCTTATTGTTCTGAACCTATCTGTTTTCCGAAAGGCGACCTTGCACTGGAGTATTAAAAATTACGAAAATCTATGGAAATGTACAACTAAGTATATAAAACAAATATACTCCTTTGCAAAACCTGCCATATCTAGCTTATTTTTTCAGTCGATTTCTTTCATTTTTTCAACCAACACATGTGTTTATGAAAACAACAACAAATCTATGACATAATGATCGCATTAAGGTCAACATCATCTTTAAGCTTTTTTATTCACGTATATAGTACAATTGCATGCTTACAACTTAGATAAAGTGTTGAAGATATGTCCACTTCACCGAAGCCACCCCAGGATTTTTTGATGTGTGTATTTTACTCTGTTGGAATGGACCTGGCGTATCTTCACTGGCCTTTGCTATGTATAAGTTGTGTATGCGTTTTTGCTTTTATTTATACAACATTTACCCATCATGAATAGTAGATTTTCCTTTTTATATATATATATATATATATATATATCCAGATGTGTTATCTTTGTTTTTAAAAGTGCATGAGGGTAAACAGAAAATTTGAAAATAATACAGTCCGTATGTCGTTCTGTTATCGTGGAATTTCCTTATTATGGATGAGGGGGTAATAACTAAATAAAAAAAAATAGTCCGTGTGTCTTTCCGTTTCCCTGGAATCGCCTAAATTTCCTATGACTCCCGGCTATGACTCAAAATTTAGACGTGGAAATATATAACGAATTATCCATTCAAGTCGCTCTCATTAATGTGGCGAATATCCCGCTATCACTGTCGTAATTTGTGATTAATCTTCGCAATCAAAAACAAACCCAAGTCGGCTCATGTATTGGGTACTCATTGTGAATACAAATTTGCGTCTGCTCAAATCCCAAGGCTTGTTATCTGGACTAATATCTGTATCCGACCAAATTTATCCCAGCATTGACTTTTTTCGTCGTCGTCGTCTTTTAGACAATATGTAGGGGTCACGGTATTGCTCAAAGATATTAAACAATCCTTCTATGCTGCTTCAATATCGACCCCAATGACACATTTCCTTGTCTGTGTAACACAAGACCCGTAGGATCCCCAATCATATAACCAATGTACCTTGGTTGATACAAGCAACTGAACTGTGCCCGAAGAATGGAGACAGATAAAATCACGAGGTGGGTCAGTAAAATAACAAGTAACACAGAATTGAAAAATAGTCTGAGGAACTAATGCACAAGGAAACGGTTTGGAAACCGAAGATAGTAAGATAGAGTGAATGTTTATCTAACTCAGTGTACCATAGAACTGCTATCGGAAAGAAAGAGTTCGAAAGGAGACACGGGCGTGAAACACGAAGCTTTTAAACCTCTAATTTGTGCACTAGATAATCACCGTCCCCCTCTGCGGATTTAAGACTAACATAGATAAACAAGGCGTTTGTGTGAGTGTGATTTGTCAAGGGGTATCGGACAAGAAGTTTTCAATAGCTCTCTCGCAGTCGGAGTCAATTGAATGGGACGAGAATCGTCGTTCATATACACAGAACAAGGCTAATTTTCAATAGCATGTTTTTGACAATCTCCGCCGGGGATTTTGTCGTGTTATAGTAGTTTGGAGTTGATTGTTACGTGATGTTTCTTCTGACAAAATACGTGCCTGCATGCAGAACACCATAACGGACCACCGATACAACCTTGTTTGCTTATAGTTTGAACATTCTGAAATTGAGTGAAACATATTCTGTGCAACATATTACCAGCATATTTGTGTTGACGATAGGAATTGGGTTCATCCTTCATGTAAGACATGGAATTAGCCTAGCATGAAATCTTCTATAAGAGGATCAAAGGATTACAAGGATTGTACAGCTTTATTCCGTAAAAGAGTCTTTACTCTAGTCTAACTCATGAATATCTTACACCAAGGACACACCGGAATTTGGGGAAATTTAAAAAAAAGCTTTTAACGTGTGTTCATTACGTAAAAATACCGGATATTTATGTTTGCTGCTTCGTCGAATACCCAAAAGTTTGCTACACTCCGTACTGTTTGCTACACTCCCTACTATGTTTGCTACATTTCGAAGAATTCGCTACATTCCATATTAGACAACTGACAAATGCGGCACATATCAGCTGTGTTTACGAAATCAAGTACTACAAAAGAAGTTACAATCTTCTTTAGCCCGAAAAGGGTGTGTGTAACAAAGACTCGACGAACGCTATTGGCTGAATGACTGTTTAATTCCCTCACCAGAGTGATGATAATATATTACAGCCGTTTTTGAACTTTATCATGCTCAAGACATGCCTTTGCCTGTACTCTCTGCTTTATATACCAAATTTGTTGTCTTCACTATATTGGTCAGCTGATTACGTCACATGGTGTTTTTCTTCTCCGAGAAATATCAAAGTAATCTTTCGTAACCGAATCGCCAGATGTTACGCTATATTTAATCTATCCACGGCGATGATGTCATTAACTATTTTTATAGAGATCTCTGTACTTAACCATAACTTGTTCATGGTTGATGAATTTAGTAATGACTTGAGTTGTGTCCTGGGTTATACCACAGCCCATAATGCTATCTTCTGTAGACAGGCGATCACCAAGACCAAATGAAACGCTGAATTTGATCTGTCTATGGCATTATTCAACATTTTATCAATTTATCTTCATCCACGTTGTTCTATCTTTTTAATAAGCTAATTTATATGTTTCTAGTTCTTTAAACGCAACACTGAAATTGGAACGTGATTTGATACCCTTCCGATAGGGAAGACTTTGCATCGAATTACATGTCCCATCATCCTATTAAAGTCAAGTCGGATATCATATCTACCAATTACATTGTGCGGATTCGGGGTAAGTTTCACAATACTTATAGGTACATCTTATGGAGCACTAACTGACTTTGGTGATATGACACCGGTATTCTTGTTTGCCAGTATGGTTTTATATAGATGAAATTAACACATCTTATTAAAAAAATATCTACATATTTGGTTGACAGATCTTAACAATTTTTATATGGACAACATAATTATGCCTTGCGCGTGGCTGTATATGTGGTTCAGTTGAGCTGGACTTGCACTTTTCGCAAGTAGCAGTTACTTTAAAGCGGCGCATCAGCATACTATTGTAATTTGACTACAAGAAGACAAGAAGTGGGGCACCGTTTTCTTGTTGGTTTTCTTATTGATCTACACTTGTTTGGTATTAGCACACATTGATGAATATTATTACTTTAGGCAATGCTTTACGCGTGAACGCTTCATAATGACTATACATTAAGACTTTTTGTTTCGAAATAAAATGTCACAGTTCGCCTCAAGATGAATCCTTCACGAGGAAATCCGAAACGCTAGACATCTATTTTATAAAATGTGAATTTTAAGTGAAATCACCACCCGAGGCGTTCACTGGATGTGATTGAAAACGCGAGTAACACACTGATACCATTAATAAAATCACACCGCTATCGTCAGAAGATCAAGCCATTGTTGAACTATTCGTGTGAAGTTACGAACTCGACTTCTCGAAAAGAGAATCGCACCTACCGATTTGCGGTGAGGGGTAAAAGAAGACCATATTTTAACCGTGCAAAATGTAGCTGGTTAATGCGTCATGTAATATGTCAGAAAGTACTTTGCTTACACCGCGTCTATAATATACTGATTAAAATAAATTTGGCTTATGTAAATCCAATAATGCTGGATTGACATAGGTTAACACGCAGGAGTATGTTTGGTTAACTTGGGTATTCTTTGTTATTTGTCATGCTTGTAACTTTTGAAAAATAATTAAGTCACTTGGTGTTATTGTTGCAATTCGGCTGACAAGATACAAAAAACGATGGAATAATAAATCTAACATCAACTTTGTGTTAGCATCACCACGATTCGGAGCACACATGTTTTGTAATGGGATACGATACCAAATCCATTTTACCTTTATTTTCTTCATGCGAATTCACTAACGAGGTTCATTTAACTCAAATTTGGATGAAATTTCAGACGAGTAAAACCGATACTAGTTCCCACTCACTCTTTTGCTGGGAGATATTGTTTCTCAACACCCCGTGCTGGATGCATTACCACAAAAACATCGGGAAGTATTACCTTTGTTAAGAGGAAGGGGACATGCGTGATTCTTCCTTTGCAATTACGCAGGGATCAGCGGTAGAAAGTGAAGCCGCAGTCCCAGAGGTACTAATTGTATCTGGATTGCCGTAACGAAAGGATCGAGCAAATTGTCACGCTTGCTTGCTGAAAAATATGGATCAACAAGTCTCTTTTGGGCTTCGTCCTCGAGGAAATAAATTAGGAGTGTCCCTTCCAGATGTGACTGCAGTGGATTCCTGCGCTGAGATGGTGGAAATAGGAGGGAAATCAACCACCAGATCTGCCGTATCTTCCTACAAGATGTTTATTAGGAATCATCCTGGTCACGCAGTGAGATGGGAGGAACACGGAAATGTTACTTCAACAAGGTGCTCTCCCATAACCAAGCAGTTATTTGTGCAAAGTCAGGTTACGGGTTCGATGCGCGGTGATGTCGGATATACAACCGGAAGTAATTCATTGACGAAAAAATTAAAGCCCATTTTGAAGAGGAGGA
>JAMKCH010033452.1:0-45566 GCA_023653785.1 Ophioderma brevispina
CTAATCCCCCTTTCACTTGTCAGATGAATATCTTCTACAAGCCTGCAGTACAATGTTCGCGTGATCCCGTGTAGTAAATTATGTTCCTGCGTAACTCATGAGTCCGGGACCATGGTTAACAATAGGGCCAATCGATTCAGTTGCTTCTTCACGCAACATTATTTTCAACGCTTTATTCCGTCATCGTCTATGGAGCCCCCGACTGTGCCTCCTCCGGACTACATCGGCTTTCCCAGCGGGCTGATTACTTTTGAATTGATGTTTACACTGTAAATTCCCTGGCAGGGATGTCAAAACCTTGATTTCCCGTGGCAGGAATTACCACAACTTATGTAAGTATTTAATTAAGGGTGCATTTCATTAGGTCTGATAATTTTTCATGTCATTACGTAACTAACTTTTGGAATGAATTGGAATTGGTACAAATGAACATGATTTGTCAGAGAGGGCTTTTCGAGTTCTGCATTATATATGTTATTTGCCAAATACCAAGCTTGTGTGTTGAATCAAGTCACGTACATGTAAACGGGACCTCATCTTACCTCACAACAAAGGAACTTCCGATGCAGCACCGTAATCTTCAACAGCCTTGGCAAAATAGATTGCCAGGCGTTAGAATGCCTTCTAACTATCTAAATGATGAGAAGCACAACCGTTATGAAAAATAATGGTGTTTTTGATATGTCTGGTGATCCTGTTAGACTCCACTAATGGCAGCCTTTAGTGAGCCACTAGTCGTAGTCGAACAGCAATGCCGTACCTTATCAAAACTCCATTATTTTCATAACGGTGTGTTTTGAATTCTTTACTTTACATATACGGTCGTGACAAGAACGAAAATCGATTTTATATAATTATTTCAGTAATTGAGAATATATGTTCGTTTTTTTAAATATCTTTGAGTCGCGTTACGTTTTCCTTATTAAAACACCAATTGAGCTTTCGTTTCACTTGTGCAGGAGTCTAACACCGGTCTAGTCATCAAGAGGTTTTACTCTTCTGGAGAGATAATCTTATGTCGAGGAAAGCCTGATCTGATTTAGAAATGGTCCCATCTGCTGTGAAGATTATCCTATTGACTGTTAAGAAGCCGTGTCAATGGTTATTAAGTAGCCTGGGGGGGGGAGCACTTGGTATTCAAAGTGATATGAGCGTGAACATGGGGGGACGTTCAAAATGGCAACCCTAAACACGTATTTTACATTCACACACCGCCAAAAAACAGCTATAACAGGGCCGGGGCGCAAGCTATGCGCCAGGTGCAGCAATCGCCGCACCACTTTTTGAAAGCAAAAAAAAAAAGCAGAGAAGAGAGGCGAAAGAAAAGCGAGAGCGATAGATAGCGAGAGAGAGAAGCCAAAGAGAGAGCGAGAGAAAAAAAAGGGGAGAGATGGGAGAAAAGAGGGGGAAGGGAGATCGTGCAAAAGGTGGAATTGGGAATTTCGATTGTCTTAAAAAAGTATGGGTATTCAAATAAATATCAATGGCGGATCCAAGGAGCCGTCGTCCGCCCTCCTCCAACTCGCCGAAAAAATCAAATGCGACAATGACACTTAGCCTATCCTTTTATCTGGAAAATACTTTGTACCCATAAGTTTTGATCCAAAATTTTCGCGCGCTAAACGCACGGATTAAAGGTGCAAGAGATATTTCACATAACAGGTATCCCTAAAATTATGATTATTCTGATTTCTGCACTAATGTTAAAGCTTTCCTACAAAAAATGAATGCCCATAGTGAAAGACTAATCTAGAATCATTTTCTTTGGTACAATACGGTAAATTTCGAATTGACTATGTCTTAGGCCTACACACCTATTTTACATTGAAATTATCAAATCAAATCGCCTTTTTGTTTTCACTTTCAAGGCATTTCTGTAGGCAAATAACGTACAAAATATATTTGGGGCATCTATATCTTAAATCACTACGTGGTACACAATATATGATGCCCCAAAATCTTTTCATGCAGGGCGCTCGTGGTTTGTTCCAGTAGATTTTAAAAAGGCGGTACCTATGGACTCTTTCCAAGATTATTAGGGGACACTTCCAGATTTTCAATTGTCAACTTACATGAGAAAATGTGTTTACCACGAGAGCCTATCTAGAAAACGACATTTTCCCGAGCCCTACGCACCATTAGACTTGGGGGGGATTGGAAGGTTTTTTATTTTAATTGTTAATCACCTCCATACGAGCCCCCCAAAAACTTTCCCCACTTTTCAGTAAAAACAACTTTACACACACCTTATAAATTTGGTAAAAATTGGCCTTTACTTACCATGCTTACATTGGAAATACTATAACCCCATAAAAGTTTTTCACATATTTTTTTCCTTTTCCCGCGTGGTTTTAAAAAGGTAAAAAAAAAAAAAAAAAAAAAAAAAAAAAAAAAAAAAAAAAAAAAAAAAAAAAAAAAAAAAAAAAAATTACAGACCTAATTTAGTGTAGGGCTTCTCATTTGAAATGACGACAAATTTTGTCGTCGAACGTTGCACGTGCTTCATTCAAAATTAACCGTAACTAATCAGTTTTTAGGCGCTAACCTTTTTCAACCGTTAACTCAAAGTACTATTACTATAAATTACTATTTTATATTTTTTGACTAATTACTTGCATGTTAAATTGTCTATCAACTCTAAATAGAAAATATGCCTTGAAAAACTATAAACACTCCTAAGTTTCGCCCGCTCCAACACCCGCATCGCTTACGCCGCACATGGCTGCATGCGGCCATTACATCAGGCCAAAACTAAACCATCTGATTTTTGCCCTGCAAAACCGGTTGGTCAGCCATTATAAAATAATATTTGTTTACATCAAATTTGCATGAGAAAGTGTTTTGAAAGTGAACCTTGCAAGGGTTCCGCACTTTGCCTGCACTCACCACGGTGTACTATCATTTTGCATAAACAAATGTTAACAGATCTATATTTTACTTTTAAAGCTGTGAATCATACTATAAGCATTATTTTAAATTGTTTCTAATCAAATTTGCATGGGAAAATGTGTTTTGGACAGCGAACATCGCAAGGGTTTCGCTCTTTGCGCGGGAGGGGGACACCCCTCCAGCACCACCCCCCTCAGCGTTATAGAAACTTTCCATGAAACACTTTATGCTTAGGTCAAACAAACTCTTAGAACATCAAACTATATATTTTACTTTTTAAAAAAAAACTGTTATCATTAAACCTATACAGAGTGGACAAAAAAAGCTTAAAAATTCTCAAAAGTGGAGTGGACCATATCAAATGAAGATATTATTACCTACAATATGTGTTAGAACTGGGTTGGAAAATAACGTGAAAACAAAGATCAAATAACAAAATGGTGGCTGTGTAGAGAAAGTTAAACAAACAATTTGCACACACGTAAGTCTATAGGGCAATCGATGGTTAACCAATAAATACCATTGCCACAGATTAAAGATTGCAACAAAAACACGCGATTCCATTAAGAATCTTGTTGTGCGCAGGAGGACCAAACGGCCCAAATTTAATCACAAACATACTGCAATCAACACAGATGCAATATAAGTAGATGTGAAAGCCTAATGGACCAAACAAGACTATGCACGTCCTAGCAAGTATGCGACAAAAGAACTGTCGCAGATTCGCCACAAAGGACCAAGCACCCACTTGGGTACACCATCATCCGCACCTCGGATGCGGGTGTTCCCCATGCACCGTTCATCGCACTAGGATGCCACATCATCCTCACCGCGAATGCGGGGGGCCTCAGAAGCATGTACAAGGGTGCACCGAGAATCCGAAACCTTGGAGTGCACATCATCCACACCTCGGATGCCCGGGCTAGGAATTATAACTTAAAACACAGGTTACTGTACACTGATAAATGACATCGGCTTACGGTACATTTAATTAATTATAACTTTGGAATCCCATTAATGCATACAACCAGCGATTCCTTCCCTTGATAGATAAATGGATTATAGACCCGCCACAATAATCCGCTATAAACCAGCACGCCCATACCAACATCTAAATTAAGAGCTAATTTATCGCTGTCTCCGAAACACTGTATAGGAAAGGGGAACTTAATGACGATTCACCAGATAATTACAAGGTCCATTTGCCATGAGAAAAGTTCAACTATAAACCAGAATGCAAGTAAATGTAATGAGCTAATTTAATTAACAAATTAATGAATCAAATGTGCTTAGTGGAAAGAAGGTTTATTCTCGCCAGCAAACCCTTGTTCATCCTGAGAAATGGAATTTACTAAAACCCGTAATGATTGGCTTAACCAGGTATGACCAATACAATTGAGCTCCTAGTGAAATAAATCGTCCGCCTTGTTGTACATGAACAAACGCCTTGAACGTTAGAAAGACCCACCAGGTCAGCAACCATTGTGGATCACAATTAAACAAAAATCGTGTCTGAAAAAAGAAATGGGATAAAGGACTTGCCTCATACTGCTTTACAGACATCGATTAAATTTAATTTAAGACAATTATATAATGCTGACATAACAATGGGCAAAACAACCTTAGCTACAGATACCAAAACTTCGACATACGCTACAGTACAATGATCATGAAAGTTTCTTTTTAACGAACAATATGCTACAAAGTGAACCATTGCTAAAAGATTACATTTTAAAATACAAAATAATGCAAATATCTTTTTAAAAAGCACTTGACAAACAGTTAATGGAACAATCTGCGGGCCAGAGTCGTAATGTTCTTATCACACCAGTCGACCCTTGGAAAATAGGAATCCAAAAATAAAAGAAGTAAAAATGTAACCAGCCCGCTAACATGTAAACGCCCGCTAACAAGTAAATTCTGCGGATTCGCACTTAAGGCCTTGACCCTGAGGATAATAAGCCATGGTTATTATTGATCAGCCTTGCCTATAAAAAAGGGGTGGGAGGGTGGGAGAAAAATTTGAAACAGGCCACCTAACTACGTCCTGCGGCACAGACCACAAACGATAGATGAATTATATGATGCCAAATCGCTCCTCACAACAGACGAATAGACCTCAATACGATCGATGTGAGAGTATGGGATGTCAGAATTACAGTGGTCCATTGCACCGCACCGACCCAAGCATGGCACCACACATAGACAAAAAAAAAAAAAAGCCCACATTACCGCCAACAGAAAAAAGCCCAATGAAACTTTCGACAGTGGACCAAGACACGTTTCTTTCGATTATCTTCATAAAAACGTTATTGCTCACAGACTAAGATAGATTGCAACAAAACAAGCGATTGACATTAACGCATTGTTGTGCGCAGGAACCAAACGGACAATTAATCACATAACATAATGCAATAAACAGATGCAATATAGTAGAGTGGACAGCCAATGGCCAAGCTAAGGACTATGCAGTCCTAGCAAGTTGCGACAAAAAGACCTGTCGCAGAGATTCGCCACACAGGACCAAGCACCCACTTGGGTACACCAGCATCCGCACCTCGGATGCGGGTGTTCCCCATGCACCGTCATTCGCACCTGGATGCACACATCATCACTCAATGCGGGGCGCCTCACAAGCAGTCACGGGTGCACCGACATCCGAACCTGGATGCACATCAATCAACCACCTCGGATGCCCAGGCTTAGGAATTTAAACTTAAACAACACAGGCTTACTGTACACTTGAATTAATGACATAGGCTTAATGTTACATTTAATTAATTTAATATGTGTAAAATCCGTTTAATGCATACAAACAGGCGATCTGTAGATAAATGGATTATAAGACCCGCCACATAAATCCGCTATAAAGAGCACGCCAATACCAAAATTCTAAATTAAGAGCTAACGTATAGCTCTGTCCGTAAACACTGGTATATGGAAAAGGAAGAACTTATGCCGAGTCACCACCAGATTACTTACAAGGTCCATTGCATGAGAAAAAGTTACACTATAACAAGAATGCAAGTAAATGTAATGAGCTAATTTAAATTAACAAATTAATGAATCAATTGCTGAGTGAGAAATAATGTTCCTTTTCGACAGCAAACCGTGATTTTTCATTCCTGAGAAATGGAATTTACTTTAAACATGTAATTAATGAATTTTGGCTTAACCAGGTTATGACCAATCAATGAGCTCCTTAAGGACGAAATAATCGTCACACAAATTTTGGCCAAAAGTTGCTAAACCCCCCCCCCTTTTAAACGCGAAGCAAGGAGGTGCAAAAAAGACAAAACAACTGGACTGCCCTAGCAGCGAGATATGTCCAAACAACAAAGGACAGATAATAATATTTTGTAAGTTTTCAATATGATAAATGCAAGATGGGGAACAAAACCGACCTACCAGACCAGAACAGAATAAAAATGGGGAAGGGTTACCCAACCGCAGAAAGATCTCGTATAAGCCTAACACCTGGTTAAGCACATTGTGTTCACAAAAATAACAATCATGCCACCGAGAAATACTGATTGTAGCCACACAGTAACTTCTCAATGAAGGATTCATTCACGACACACAAAGACCGGTTTAGCCACGCCGCATTCGCAACACCTACTGATTGCATTGTTTCATTGCTTCTGACCCCAAATGACAAGATTTAACATAATTCTTGTGAAGTTGCTGGCGTCCCATTCTCCATGAAAAAGCCTCCATATTCAAAATCAAATTCAAACTTTCTGGCAATACCACTTTTATATATCGACCCTCGGTACACGTTACTCATATATTTGTGTGTAAATCACCTGTTTGAAAAGTTCGCCACACCCATTTACTTCGTGGCGATTAAGTCTGATTATCACCAGCCAAGACTTCTTTACAATAGCAAATTGAGGTATGCCAATGTGTGGCAGGTATTACCCACTGTGCACACAGTTTGGTATTACCGCCAGCTTCACCAAGGCCATCAGAACATGGAGCCAAGCAGGTACACGAACTGAATATTTGAGCCATTATGGTGACAGATGTGAGTTGCTTCGGTCCAAGTTGTTTAACGTCTGAAACAAAACAGAGAAGAAAACAAACAAGCAGGAAGGGAGAGAAATGGCCCAATAATGGGCTAAGCCCATAAAGAAAGCTTAAGTTCATACAAGATCTAAATTAACTTACACCTGACTTACAAGGAGCAAAGCTGAAAACTATATCAAAAACTGTGTAGGACAGAACTCTCCTTCCTAACTTCGAGTAAAGTCTCCCGAAAAACTGCTACACCAAGCACATCAAATTTCAAAGTACAAGTAAAGCTCCTGACAATTGAAGTGGTCAATAAAATCGTGTAAAGAGAGTTCAACCCATCTGAACATAACACTATGGCGAAAATAAAAATAAAAAATAAAAACCACGCACAAAATGAAAATGCGCACCAAAATTAGTTTGGCTGAAAATACGTTAGTTAGGTCTTAGAGCATGAAAGCACGAAATAAAAAATTCACTAACGATGCACTTTTGACAGGATTTTGATAACTAAGGCCCCAAAAAAAATAAGGCTGCATAAAGGTAATAACCCCAATATACGACTTCGCCATTTACCTTGCCATAAGTAAACATTATTTTCAAAATTAACCCAAAAGCGCACACGAAAATGGGACGCCTTACATAGGAGTTTAAACCTATTTCCACAACAATTAAAATAAGCTATGACCAGAATAATTCTTTTAGTATGACTAATATTTGACATTTTGCCTGCCTCGGTTTGTAATCGTACAAACGTCTAGAACAACCTAAGGAAGCAAAACTATGTATTATGCATTACAAATGTGAATTAAAACACCCTTTAATTAAAAAAGTATCAAAAAAACAACGCACAACAACAACAATGAATACAATATAAATCTTCTCCCGCACCACACTTGGTCGAAAAAGAAAGAGATTTCCAATGCAATCTCAGGGAAGAACCGAGGATCCGCCCAGCGCCCATGAAGAGTAACCTAAAACTGCGAATCATGAAACCGAAAAAAACAGAACATTCGCCGGTGGGAAGCCCAGCCTTTTTGCGAAAGTGCCCCGCAAATTAGTGAAAAATTCACTTTACGAAGCGACAACGTTACTTCAGAGGACGCCACGCGCACACCCGACTGAGCCTATATATATCAAAACAAGAATTAATTGGGAAAATTAAACTGTTTGAGCTACATATTGCACCTAACCAATGTATAGCAATTACAATAATTAAGACCCATTTTTTATGCACACACTTGGTGCAGGGGAAGCTATTGGAACAAAGGCCTCTAAATAGAAGCAAAAAAAAACAAAGGGGATCATGGCACTACTTATCAAAAACTAAATACGAAAAATATCAAACAAAAGTAACAAGGCCAGCAATTTGCCATTGATTTAGATTTGGTAGCACCTAGGGAATTTCCTATACTGCCTTACCCCAAATTAAAATCAACCAAAGGGTCACCATGGGTCACGTGATTGATCAGCAAGGTGACGCAATCACTTAAGAAACAGGTACCCATTGTCACGAATGAACGACACATGTGTAAAAACACGCAATGGAAATGACCAGTTAAAGGGCCATGACCCTCGAATGACATCTAGTTGAACCAAAACCATACTGAGAGAGTAATTTGAGGGGCCAAAACGCTAATGACCATACATGCATAACAGTGCCAAAATAATGAGTGCACGTATGTGGAAACAAAAAACAATGAGGTTAGCGCTAAAATACGAGAAACAGACATGCACACAGACCGACAAACACGCGCCAAAAAAACCCTGTATGCCCGCAAGATTTCAATATCTTACCCTAAACTAAATTCGGGTATTCCCTTACG
This sequence comes from Ophioderma brevispina, assembly GCA_023653785.1. Taxonomy (NCBI): domain Eukaryota; kingdom Metazoa; phylum Echinodermata; class Ophiuroidea; order Amphilepidida; family Ophiodermatidae; genus Ophioderma; species Ophioderma brevispina. The sequence goes on from JAMKCH010033452.1 coordinate 8,730, forward strand.
TAATAAAAAGCACGAAAAAAACAATCGCGGTCGTGAAGAGATTTAAATTGGGTTTATGGGCTTTTTAACATTTAATGGCTTGATTTCTATCATCAGGTCATACCAAATGATTCGCCTATGAAGTTTACTGGAGTAGAACAACTAGTAAAAGGTGATTAATTATAAAAAATTGACGCAAGGTAATGACAAACACTAGAATTTTCGTCTTCGCTCGCGGTTCTCGGCTTTCGCGATTCGTACGGGGGATTGTTAGGGTCCGTACGGTACCTTTCAGCAGACGTGACCGGTAGTGTTAGTAAACTTTTGTCACCTACCTATAGGGCCCCTGTTTAAATACCCCGGGTGCCCTTTGCAACTTAAGTCCAAGTTTATTGACCTCCCCAGTGTCTAAGGTCCTAACTGCCAACACCACCTTGTACTTGTCCTTCTCACTACACAAGATCCCCTGTTCATCTGTCTCCGAGCCCCTTCCCAGCTGCTACCGACGAGCATCCCCTTTCTCAAGTAACTAAAATTCTCAATCTAACACCGGTGCCCTTTCACACTAGCCCTCAAATATGGCCAATTCCCCAATCTCATGGGTCTCCGTTCCAGACAAATAAATCTTTCTGAATTAACCCATATTCTCTTCCCATACAACCAGTCCCCACTCCCCCAACCTATCCCATGTTTTCTCCTTCCAAACCACGCCAGGGTTCTCCTTGGCCGACTACCCATTGCATGTCCTGCCCTCTTACAGCACTCCAGCACTTGAGTTACTAATACTTCAGCTCGTTGAACAGATAATTTTAGTTCTTGAGGTCCCTTTTGGGGAATTGTTTGCCTCAGAAGCTTAAAGGGGAATTTTCGTGATCCCCAGCCTTCGTCCCCCGACTTACTAAAAAATATTCAGATTTTTATTTCATTCTGAACCGTTCGCCTTAGTTAAGCCACTTGTGCCCCATTTTTACGTGCAAATTCGGTCGCATATTAAGAAATTCGCAATTTTGTTAATTTTCTGTGCCGTAAACGACCAGAAATTAACAGCACATTAGCCTATGGGACCGTGGGAAAGCGAGGCATTAATCATAACACAAAACCGCAAGATCGGGATGAGCTCAAATTGGAGAATAAGCTTTCTCAAGGATCTTTAGTGATCAATTAATAAAACATAAGGTGCTGAAATCATGAATTGCCCCTTTAATTTGAGCCGAATTGAGTTCTTAAGTCCTGCAATCTGCCCTCTTCCTCAAATCCCCTTATAAGGCCTAATTGAAAAGAAACGAACAAAATTATTTCCTAAGTCCCTAAGTTCAAACGTCGGGCAACACACATCCCTACCCCAGAGTTCCCCCCTCCCCCGTCTCTCGCCTCTCACTCTCCCTCTCCTTTTTTCACCAATTCAGCTGAATTTGAGCCAAATTTTAGTTCAAAAGCCTCCTAGTTTCCTCCATTTTTTTCTAATTCTAAGGCCCTATTAAAAGAAATCGTTTCCCAAGCTCTTAAGTTGGAAGTCGGGGCCCACACAATTCCGTACCCAAAAAAGTTGAGTGCCCTGCACCCTCTCACTTTCTCTGATTCCTTACAGCCCACATTTCCAATCTACATGTACATATATTTTCCAATTACCTAAAAAAACTATTTGACAACATGTCAATGTTTAAGATATCAAATTGGGGAAAAACAAAAAAAAAAAACCTGATTTTTTTCTCATTTACAACATTTTTTTGATTATACTAACCTGTCCACAGGCAAAGCAAATTATTTAATTTGATATATTAGTTAGCAATAAATAAACCTTGTCAATTATGACAATCAAATAGTATAGGCCCATGCATAGCAGGGAAGACCCATGGAGCAGAGTACTTAAGTTGCCAAGGACAAACATGATTAATGCATTGTGCACCAGATCCCACAACACAATATGGGAACCTTGATGATCATATGTTATTCTGTTCTGCTATATGCCTTTGTGTATATGGGATAATTTCACACAGTGTATTCATGGGATACTTGGAATTTCATGACTTGATTTTTCTGCAAGCATTAAGACACCCACAAATTAGGTGGTAATTCTTTATGAGATAGAATATTTAATTTATTTACCATATCCCATAACGCAATAGATGAGACCTCAGACTGCATGTACAAATTGTGATGTTACAAACTATTTTACCAGCATTAGTTTGGATCATTTGACACCTGTTTATGGGATTGATTGGGGATTTGTTTTCTTGATTCTTCACCATTTTTTTAAGAGTCCACATGCAAGTTGAAACCACTTGCAAAGTTAACATTCGGTCCAATAAAAAAACACAACTTATTCTTCTTCAGCAAAATACAATCCAAATGTTCTGATAGGTTTAAATCAGCCCAAATGCCTTCAGATTCCCAATATTTTATATTTTATTCCCACGCTCACTCTCCGAGCCCACTCATTATTTGTTTTCTCAATATATACCCCCCATTATGGACGGGAATATTCCCATTGGCAAGTCTCTGGTGGTACTTCATTTTCTTGAAACTACTTGCCCCACAATTGTCCCAACTGCCACCTTTTTTTCCTTCACAAAAACCAAAACAAGCCTTTCGGCCCTAGAGAAGACTTCAATCATAACATATCAATTTATAGCTCAAACACCGCTCCCTCTATCCAAAACCGTTAACAGAGTCAATTTTTCTCACAATGCAAAGGCAGTACCTCCCACCCAATACGTGCACTTACTGTCTTGTCGGCACATTTTTGGATTTCAAAAGTGACCATTTTCAGAATACATACTCACGTCTGATAATAAACTATATATTGACAGCATGTCATGTTTAAGAATATCCAAATTGGGCTGATTTTTTTCTAATTTAACAACATTTTTTTTGGATTATAACTAAATCTGTCCACCACCAAAGCAACATTAATGATGTTTTATCTATTATTTAAAAAAAAAGGAAACATTGTCAATTAGGACAATAAAGAGTAGGCCTATAGCAAGAGAAGCCCCTGGAGCGCTTTAAGTGGCCAAGGCGAATTAAAGGATTATGTAAAGGATATTACACAGTTAACTCTCCGTTCGTGGTTGAGAATTGGCTGATGGGCGAAGCCCCGAAGCCATTCTCAGCCACGAATTGAGAGTAACTCGTGTAATATCCGACTTAACACACACTGGGACGTCCCCCTAATTGCTTTTTTTTTCGCCTCCAATTATTGTTTGCACGAATGGAGTGTTTTTTTGAAGTTAGTTGCTCAGTCACAGATAATCACTTACCGATTAAGCGGATAAGTATTCAAAGGTTGGTAGGAAGTGTGTGAATTAAGAGTCTTTAAAACGCAATGCTGGACAAAACATTCTGTTATTTGTATAATGATGAAGATTTGTAGGATTTCAATATTGATCGCATTTTCATCCCCGCATCAGCATTTTCGTAACTGCAGATTTCACTGGTAAAGGTGTGTGGTTGATGTTGTCACAGTTTGCTACAGAGTTGAGATATATATATGTACATTTATATTCGATTATACTCGTCATGTGACTTCATTATCCATGTTTGATAATATAGATAGATACTGCTATATGGAAATTCCCGGGGGTGCGTAAGATGGGTGTAAACGAGATCAAGATGTGTTCTCAACTATTTTACCTTTACCCATTTACCACGGCCTGTATAGGGTCAAGCAGACACTTGTGTGTGTATTATTGATTGCTATACCAAGTGGATATGAACCCGTATGCTTGGAATTACAAGCTACATGACTTGGCAACTGTGAAGATGCATTGTATTATTTTTGTATTATGATCATGAGTTCGTGTTCTAAATGAAATAACCTGGATGTGGATATGAATCCAAATCCCGAATCTGGAGGGATTTATGGATTTACCGAATGATGAGGATCTGTAAATAGGCTGTAACCAATACCAGATATCCCACAGTAAATGCAGATGGCAGAATCATCATTCGGGAATATACTGATCGACTACTTGCTTATATATGTGGGGACCAGGAAGATTTCCATTCATCGGTATTTTATTTTTTCCTCTTTCCCCTCTTTTTCTCTCCCTGATATGCCAATGATTAATAGGAACTCTGGTATAGTGTGAAGGTGCGTGGGCTCGTTTTTTCCTATTAGGCCCAAAATATGTCGGCTTTCCGCTCGCATACAGGTTTTCAAATCGCAATTTACCAACCGCTTTGTTTTTTTTTTCAGGAAAGTTTTTTCAATTTATTTACTCGTGGCCGACTAAATATGTCGCGGGAAAGAGTTTCATATACGCCAACCCCCCTTTTAAAATTTTACAGAGAACAATTTTTTTTATTTTGACATTACTCACGAACACTAACCCTAAACCAAAATTTAAAAAAAATTGTATTACATGTAAACATGAAAACCTGTGTAGCGCATAGCCTATTGACTTAAGGTGCAACTAGATATTTTGAGGCACCCAATATTGTGTCATAATATTATTAATTATTGATTAGATCTGTATATTTTGGTCATTGTTTTTAAGTGATTTTTTAATCATAATTACACCCCTTAAAAAGAGAAAAAGAGGATTTTGATTTGCTTATATATTCAATGTAAAACATAGGCTAATTTTGTATTTTGCTCTTATACGAAATTAAGAAATTTGCAAAATTTTTGTAACGCAAAGAAACATTTCTTCCTCATCTTAAAATCCTTTAGATGGGGATATTTTTGATGGCAAGCCTTACATCAGGGCAAAATCAGTACTGCGACTGCCGATTTTTAAGGAACACCTATGTGAAATTCTCCTCGTTGCACCTTTAATTGGCTCTTAGAAAGCATGCTTTGGGATTTTCCTGTCCTGCAGACGAAAAATCAAAGCATACTAAATTATCATCTTTTCCATAAAGACGGCGTACGTCACTTAATTATTCACCTTCATGTTGATCGAATTATTATGTAGGATTCAATAATGCAAAAACTCCGGTTCGAAAAACAATGGTGGCGCTGCTTCTCTAGAATGTTCTTCTTGTCTTTTTAAAATGAAGCAAAAAATGAATTTTACGGGGGTCGCATATAATTTCATATGAAACAAACTGAAATTCATGGCATTACTATACTGTTAAGTAGAAAAATACTATGATTATGAAGCTTAGATCAAATAAACAGGGGAACACAATAAAACATATAAAGAAAACGCACAAAAGATCTAGAACACAGCAAGTTGCGGTTAGATTTTGACAAATTAAAAAATAATAATGAACAAAAATCATTCAATTCTAGGGCCTAAGTACAAACGATAAACAAAAGTTACGGAATCATAAAAGAAAAGTAGGATCACCAGAGGCATTGAAATTAACATCAAATAAGTCAAATTTCAAAAATTAACTCTCAAACACAAAGAATTTTTATAGCTGAAAAATGTATTGAAATACTCCAAATCATACAAAATAATAAAAAAGTAACGAACGACATTCTTGTGAATTCATAACTTACACTAAAACAATAACCCACACACTAAAAGGAACGATCAAAAATTACCACCCGTAGGGTATGATCATCTTTATTTCATGTGGATTTTTATCAAACGCTAATCTATTTCTAAACTAAATTGTGCCCCCCTTATTGTAATACTGCGTTGTCATTGTTTTTCTTTTTTTCCCTCCTCCTGGGCCTTTTTTTGCGCGAATGAAGGCGATGGTATCCAATAACACGCCATTCGTTAAAACTCTGCGTCGGCGAAAGCCGTCGCTTTTCTGCTTTACGAATGGCTGGTTATGTTGTCTTCGCTCCATTCAGTGCAAATAATGGCGGCGAAAAAACAATAGGGTGACGTCACAGATGTGTGTTAAGATGCATGATTTCAGGCAATCCTTCAAACCCACAATTACACATATCCCATAACACAATATGGCTTATATGAGGTTTTGGACATCACATCTGTAACGAATCTGCTATAACCACGTTTGGATAATTTGACACCATGTATTATGGGTATTGGATTTTTTTACACATAACCATTAAAGCCATTTACACATAGTCATTAAAGCATGATAAAGAGGCCACAATATGAGATAAGATCATTTAATCAATTTCACCAAATCCCATAACTACAAAATAACAATGACAATAAAAAAAAAGTATTAGACTGCATATATATAGATCTCGATGTTATACATTATTCCACCAGCATTATTTAGATATTTGACACAATGCATTGTGGAATATTGGATTTGATACCTTGATTTTCATGTACATTCTTCAGTCCACATGCAAGTCAAGACGCATCGTCGCAAATAAAAATGCCTTTAAAAGAAGGCGGAGTCAAGAGGAACTATAGCCATGTAAAAAAGGTATGGGAGGGATAAATAAGATGACATTTTGTGGGAGTTTTTTGCAAGTTGACTATTGACTTTTTTGCAAAAATTTCCCATATTTAGGCCGAAGGCAATACTGAACGTAATATTTAACCGAGTGAATAGGGGCTTCATCTATCCCTCTTCAGTTACGGGTTTTTTAAAAAGGAAAGATGTGACCAATCAATATAGAACATACTATACCCTTATTCGGAAACATCAACTCTATAACTTAACCACCACAAATTGACCACTGCAGACTCACCGCAGAACTGGAAGAAGGGCCATTCGAATATGTTGCATACCGACGGACCACGGCTTAAATTTTTCAAATGTTTTCAAAATGTCTCCACGCCATTTCACTATTTCAATTCATATACAAACCCACTCAGAACATCGTTCACTTCATGACATCAAAAAAAACTCTTACCTGTCATTCCACGGTATTTTTCTCATTTACCCTGTGAACATTTAGGGCTAAAAGGATATTTGGTTTTGGAAGTTATGAGTGAAAATGTGCCCCATTTTTGTCGACCAAATATTATTGGGTACACAGTATCTCTATGGGGCTTACAAAATCCGTTTTTAGTTCTCACAACAGCCAATCTGATTGAAATATTGGTGCGAAACTTTACAGATCGGGGTTTTGTGGTGAAGGTCAATCTATCAGATGAAAACTTCATGTCCTTATATCGGGCCATCCCCCTTTAAGCATCCGTTAGTTCAATGCACTCATAACGATTTAAAGAGGCTGTTAACCAGCAAATACGAAAAAATTACAAATAAAAATATTCCTTGCCAACATATATTAAACTTTCATAATTGTTTTTTTTCGTCAAAATTTCGTTTTTTAATTGTTTAAGCCAATGGCCCATTCTAAATTTGGGTTTCTTGCCGCACTCCCCTCCCCTGTTGCCGGCCTGTTACGGCCTCTATATTCGTGTTTTTATTTTAGTGTTACCCGCCGTCGTGTTTCTATTTCCATCCGCTCACGACGGGTAAGCATGTGTGGTCAAGGTTTGAGTCTGATCGCTTTTGTATTTCTACTATTTCTACTCTTAACATTAATATCTTTTTTAATGTACGTTTGCATGTTTTTCGCTGGGCCTATTCTTATTGAGTACATATCCATATGAGTAAAAATTGCACAACAATTTCCTAAACTATTATACTTAATTTTACGAGGATATAAACTGCACGAATATTTTCTGCAAACCTGCTATTTATGAAAAGTAAGGTCAAACCCAAGCGAATAGAGCGGGTAGCCCTAGGCTACCCTCGCCCAAAAGGTAAAATTGGGGGCCGATACCAAAACAACAATTTATAGCCTTCTTTAGTACACACACATCGAAAATTTTCTCATGTTTAAAAACATCGCCATACTGCCATTCAGATTTCCCAATATTTATTTAACATTTATATTCACCACCTCTCTCCGAGCATAACTCATTATACATTTCTTCAATATGATACTCCCCATTTAGGATCATGGAATATTCCACTTTGGCAAATCTGCGATGTCCACTCATTTCTTGAAATAACTTTGCCTCAGAATTCATCCAAAATCCACCTTTGTCCTCACAAAAAAAACAAAACAAGGCCTTTCGACCTGGAGAGGCTTCAACACATGTCATATCCAATTTATAGCTCTAACAACCGCTCCCTCCCTATCTAAAACGGTTGACAGAAGTTTAATTCCTTTTTCTCCAATGCAAAAGGCAGTATCCTAACACCCCCAATACTGCACACTTACTGTCTTCTGTCAGCACATTTTTTGTTTTCAAAAGTAGACCAATTCCACTATACAGACTAACGCTGTCATGATAAGGCCACAGAAGTGAAAGTCACTCATGCAACGACAATTCACCCCATGGTAGTTTAACATACAACATTTAACATCAATGCACATCTGTGTTTTTCTTATCAGATAGACATGAGCAAGCCACAACTGAGGTGCGATAATGAGGGCGAAAGCTAGCACAACAAAACTGAACAGAATAATGCTGAAAAGAACCAAAATCGTCACCAACCGCAACGCAGGCATAGACTATTTAAATGCAAACGCATCATGATTAAACTAACATTGTACCATGTGAATGGCAAATGTGCCGGCTACCCAAACAACATTGAGCGACCAGTCGTAGCACTTGAACCTTGATTTCATCTATACCTAACCTTGGCATTGAATGATGAATAACATAAAAGCACCAAATTGATTAAGTGCTAATCCATAAATTGGGTGCGAACAATTTAATGAACCTTAAGCCAAAACAAAAAAACGACATGATGTTTGGATTTACGATTGGAAATAAAAAGGCGAGACAGAGGACATTAGAAGCATTGAAACAATGGCATAAAATTCTCGTGACGCACAAGATCATTATGAAATTTGTCAGGACAATAAAATTACCTGCTATTAACATGCTGCTAAGATGTAGAAGTCCCGACGCGAAACAAAACTGGAAACCTGGCTCAGATCGACGTACTACGGCCAGCAGCTATACGCACTCGAGACTGTAGAAGTATGGTCGATGAACCTCACGTCCCGCTTCCAAAACTGTGTTGCTTGCCCCGACTACAGACCTTCACAATCATTTGAAGAATGTTTGATTGAATGGAGTTGAATAATTGTCACAATGGCAATCTGAACCCTGTATAATGCGGAATATCTCCCATACGTGTACTCCGAACTTCCCTGTGGTATGCATGATGTTGTATTTGGACCTAATACCGAAAACGCACAAAATTTACCGACATGTTGGCTTAGGAATAACTCTAATAGACTCGCAATGATATTTTAATTCCCTCTAATACCGGTGTCTGATGATAACATTCACTGACACACTTGTTTGTTTGAAATTAACATCTAGAAATACCTTTAGAAAATGTGTAAAAAATTTTTTATTAAAACACCAGAAGAGAGATCGTTCAGAGAACAGAAGTAAAATTCTCCCCTTGCTCCACAAAACGTCCCATATCTTCACGATGTATACAAAAAGAAAATTTGAAACAGGCACCTAACGTACGTCCTGCCTACTACCCAAACAGATGATTATGATGCCAATCGCTCACCAACGACCTAAGACCCTCAATACTATCGATATAATTGACTGGATGTGAAAATTCAACAAGGTCCATGCACCGCACGACACCCCAAGCATTGGCAACCACACATAGCAAAAAAAAGCCATTACCGCCCACAGAAAAAGCCAATGAAACTTTTAAAAATGTTATTATTTTTAGCTGTTTTCTTTCGATTAATCTTCATAAAACGTGTATTGCGTGACTGTTGGCCTACTCAAGTAACAACCTACTGACCACCCTTCAAGTTTTTGTGAGATGTTTACCCTAGCTTGAAAATGAATGGGAGAGCATATTTACAATCATGACACAGACCAACGAGACGTACACTTGAATCCACGTGAATACCTTCAAAATTAATGTCCATTTACAAACTAATGAGTTGATTTCAATTGGAGAGAATTTTAAATTAAAAGTGGCTTGCGTTCTTTCTTCAGTCCGCTTAATCATCACTTTTGAAAGCTGTAGCTCGGTGTTAGCTCTATAATATAAGACAATTTACAACTGAGGAAAGGTTTTTTACAGAAGAGTTAATAAATACCACGTCCATGACGGGGTGCGTTGTTTATTGTTTTGAGTGTATCTAATCTTTGCTATATTGATCGCCAACTAAGTGCCATATAGACTTACGTGTGTGTGCAACGTGGTTTTTCAAGACCTTTTTCTCTGGATGGCGGCCATATATTGTATTTCAGCTTTGTTTTCAACGCCGTTTTCACCAGGTTCCAACAAGATATTGTAGTTAATAATGTCCTCAAATAAATTTTGAGAAATTTGCATACGAAAAAGTTAAACTTTTTTTGGACCACTCTGTATAAAAAACCCAACCCATTAAAAAGCATAAGATATACACACATGTTAAAGTGAATCACTTACCAATTTTCAGTTTGTTTTCCAGGCCCGTAGCCCAGGATTTTTCCGGGGGGGTGCGGATTTTCCAAAAGTGGGACCTTTTCTCCAAAATGTGGAAACAGAAGGGTGTGTAAAATTTTTGCAAAAGTGGCCCTGTTGCCCAAATATGCCCTTTTTTTGACCAAAAAAAGCCTAACCCCCTATTTTTCCTAGCTCGTTTCGCGCGCAACATCATTGTTTGTGGACCTATTTTATGGATCTTGGAGTTTGGGAGGTAATCGCACCCCCGCACCCCCCCTGGCTACGGCCCTGGTTGTTTCTATCACATTTGCATGGGAAAATGTGTTTAGAAAGCGGTATTGCAATGGTTCCGGCTATTGCGCAGGATGAGAACCATTATGTGTCCTGGAGCATAATTTCGGGCCAAAATCTCTACGCTTCCCTGTAGCTAATTTATGCTTACCACTGAACCTCATCCCGCCGCACCACTTCAATTTGCTTCCGCCGGCCCTGCTAAAACATACCCTAAACAAGTATTTTATCTGTTTATGATACCCTCAACAAGTACTCAATGCATTGACATCGTATTATCTTGCGTTGCTTTACTTCCCAAGTTCTGATTAGAAATTTTGGATGATTTTGATACCTGCTGTAATGAGACTATAACATGACAATTTCAGGGTTAAGAAAACATCCCCTTTTTTCATATTTTGCTGTTTATGAACCCCCTAAACGATATATAATAATTCAGAGATATAGCGCCTTATGCTATTGGCCTCTAAGAGCGCTTTCCATCATTCACAAATGGTCGCTGATCACTGTGGCCCACCATACCATAACATTTAGCATCATTTCAAGGGATGCAGCATATCGTGGATCAGCGCTTTCCCTTATCCAGCAAACATACATCCATATAACCAGCACCGGGATCATCTTCCAAATATCGCATGGGTAAATCGAGACAACCAAGCGGTTTATGTACTTGTCCAGGGATTACAAGATAGCTTGAATCTCACAGGCTCGCACGCATGGCCTATACCATGGATGAGCATACACTGGAGTCGTGCGCTTACCTGATTGAGCTTCTTTTTCGCGTCGATGTAAACGCGCGTGCATCGCCTGTTGGATAAAAGACACCCTTTTTACGCGTTTTCTTGTTCAACCAGCATCATATACACCTTTGGAATACAAGTGCCCCCCCCCGGGTTTATAGGCAGTTTTGGATATTAAGTAGGTTCAGTACAAATAACCCTTTCACACATATATCTGACCTCGGATTCTGACACCACGATTTAAAGATCTTGATACAGATTTATCCGCGTTGCACTACCGAATGCTTGTTACGCATGTTAGTGTCTAGAAGTTTTAGCTAAGAAGATATCCTATCTTAGGAAATCGTTAAATGGCTATATCTTACGGATATCACTAGCCCTCGATGCGCATAAAGAAAACAAAGGCAAAGTCCATGCTCTTTTTATATGTTTCTCCCTCAATTTAATTTTTAAATCCTTATCAGTGATCTAGCGTTTCGGGTAGCAATTAATTGAATAGGTCCAAAAAACTCCAGGGGGAGAAGTATCAAACGCGAATCGACTAAGCTTTATATTGAGTTCGTTCATATGTTTATTTCTTCATTGCCAACCTGAGGACGAGTGTTTCTAGAATTTCCTTGTTCAATTGTCCTCTATGTTTAACTATGAATTTCATCAGACGTTATCTTTTCTCGGAAAGTTTGACCACTTCCGGCAAAAAAAAATAACGGTGTGATGAATATCATAGGTGTTAGGATAAACGCGTCTCTGACCGCTTCTCGTAACTCTAAAGACCGCCCAAAATAAGTAACGCCGCACTGTCGAAATTCCCCAGAGGTTACAAACCAGCTGGTCTTTGCTACCGAAAACATAAAAGTATTTAATAGTTCGTTTTCTTCCGTAAATTTTGATATCCTTCTTGCCCCAGTGCGATCAATATTGCCAACACATACCATTTAAGAAAATTTCTCCTTTTTAAAAGTTGCATAAAAGGTATAGCCATATTGATTTCCATTCATTGAAATGACCGCATTCTCCCGTGAATGTGTGTCACTTAATGCATGGTTGTGTATTGTAACCTTGTCATAATGTCTTCAGTTGCAACTTGAAAATGTGACACATTTTCGTAAAATCGACATTGTGTTTTTGCGATATTGATCACAGGGAGCAAGAAAGGTACGTCAAAGATTACAGAAAAAAAAACTATTGATATCATTTTGATGTGTTTTGTGCATAGACCAATGGTTTTGTAACTTATGGGGGGTATTTATACATGCTGCGGTACTTTTTGGGGTCTTTATAATGGACAGTTGAACAAAAGAAGAACAATTGATAATAGTGAAAAGGGAAAGGGCTAGACGTATATTATAAGATAAAACGTACAGTCTAGCGCCACTGTGGTATATCTACATGACTCTGGATCTCTTTTCCCAATCAACGGTTCCATTCCGTGATCCGTTCGCGATACAGTTAAGGTCCCAGAAATGAGATGATAAACCTACTCCAAATCTTTACGGACATTCCATTCCAATAAACAGGGGTCAGAGAAAAAAGAATACATACCAGTGACATCATTAGTGAACCTATTGATTTTCAGTCAGTGTATGAATAGATTCACACCAGTCACCTGGAATTTTCTATTACTCCTGAAAAAGAAAAATCCAATGGATTCACTAATGATGTCATCACCAACCCCAAATATTGAATGCTTTCTGGTGCCTCCGTGTAGACTTGGACACATAAACCAGATCAATTCTATTTGCATTCCTGGGACCTTTAAAATCGACAACAAGTTAGGCCAATGCATTGCCAAACTCAGAAATAAAGTTGCTCAACTGCTACTTCAGCTAGCCTAGAGGAAATACCCACAAATGTCATTGTGTTCCCAATTCTGCCTGCCACACGTCAGCTTATGGCTGAGGCTCCCCCTTCCCATTGTGACTGTCTCACCAAACCATCCCCTTATTCTCTAATACTGCCTGCGGGTCCTAGCCCCCAAGGGTGTGTCTGCCCCTTCTACTATCGGACTATCTCATTGCGCACAGATCCTATTTTGTTCGAATAATCTATCATGTCAGTTTCAATGCGACCAAGTTATTTATTCTATTCGCTTTATGTTATTTACTTACCTTACCTATGGGCTACCACCGTTACCGCTAAGGTTTGTCAACTCTCCCACGTGGATACGGTTGTTTTCCTGGTCCTCAATAACGGTTTGCCTTTGACAATTTTCAAAGTCGCCAAATTAATTTTTTTGCGGTACAACTAAACACATGTGTAATCTTACTACAGGCAAACATTGGGTATGTTCTACACTGTATTTCTACCATTCGAACATGTACTAGCTGGATATATGTACAAAACAATGTTATAACGTAATGTTATGGATCAACTTAGCTTTTGTCAAAGATTCGGATTGACCAGGGGAGGTCTACATTGTAAGGATTGTAACCAGTTTGGTGCCATATTTGAATGCACAATTCTCAAGGAGCATATGTCAATTATGCTCCTGGAACAGTGGAGAGATATTCAAAGTCATATACTGCTCCAGGATCATATTTGCCATATGCCATATGCTCCTGGAGCATGTGCATTAAAATTGGACTTAGAATATTTGTCAGATTATTTATGCTCCAGCAAAAAAATAAAACAAAAAACAAACAAAGACAAGCAGTTGGCTACCCCCTCCAAAAAATAAAACAAAAAGCGCAACGCATTAATAAACACGCACACAGACACTCTCAACTAACATGCGTGTGCTTGGCTTCCAATTATTTTCAGCATACAGACGTCTTGGCGGCAATTGACGACACTTAATACCCCATGAAAAAAAGTGGGATGCCCCTTGTCTGGTGTCATTTATTCCTCTTACCCATGTGAAGTATTCAAAAAAATAACAGAAGCTTTTGGTGAGCCAATTTTGAGCTAAAACACACTCTGGAGAAAAAATAAGGATTTTTTATTACGCTAATAGAAGGGCTTTTGCAAAGTGTAATATAGAAATGTAGCCTGAGGAATCGATAGCATGTGATTAAAAGCTGTACAATCCAATCAAGAACAAGAAAATCAAGAAATTCCATCGTAATTTGCATTCAGGGAGAAAATTAAAGCGTCCAAAGAGCATATTAAAATATGCCAATAACGATTTTTATTTCATGCATTTCATGGGCATCGTCATATTCCATGAAAAGGATCGTTATGGTTTGGCGTCCTGAATGTCGAATATTACATTTGAATATGCAGAAGGAAAAAATATTCCATTATCGTTCCAATTTTTATAAGAAAATATATCATTTAATTGATTGTAACATTATCTACGGCAAAACAAAGTTCTGCTGAATTCCGAATGCATTGACCTTCTTTTTCCTGTATGGTGGATGAAGAACAGCAGCAAACGAAGCGACCCATGAAACCTGACCTGAAAAAGGGAAATAAAACAAGATCAAACAAATCAATGACTTACCTAAACTTTTTTGGTCAAATTCAAAATGACGACTGCATAAATAAGTTAGTCCAATTACTAGGTAATGGAACATTTACAAAGCCCTGCATGTCACCGTGTTTTCTGGGCAGACGATGAATCTGGGTTAATTGCACACGCTTTTTCATTTACTGATCTCTGATCGATACCCACACTTTCCCACTTTCTGATTGATTTCAACGCATCTTTTATTCAAAGGAGGTAGAGTGGTTACTCCATCATACTTACGGTTAACACATTTTACTCAGCAATTACGGATCATATGCAAACTTTTGTGAACGTTACACTTATGGTTCGAAATGTGCAAATACTGTATTGGAATATTAAATAAAATTAACACTTAACTGCATAAGGGGGGGGCTCCTAGGGGCCCATTTTTCTATTTTTCGGCCGGCGTTTTTAAACGCTGCAATATATTTGGTTTATATTTTTTGTATTTGTCTATCCTTTAGTTGCGCTTGCATTGGTGCAAAAAAATCAAATCCGTCGCGTCGTTTTTGCGTTAATTAGCACGGGTCCATAGGAGCCCCCCCTTATGCACTAACGGAAGTGCCCATGACAAAAATGAAAAATCTTAATAGAGTTACTGTGATTCTGATTTTAAATAAAAAATATTAAAAAAATAAATGCCAGTATTTATATAGCGCTTTATACAATTAAGTCTCAAAACGCTTTCCATTTATTCCGCTGTCACTAGGATAAATCACATTTTTCACATATTGAAAATTCGGCAGCCAATTATAACGGCGCACAGTATGACTATACCTAACAGCTCCCCATTTACACCTGGGTGAAGTGAGACAAGCAAGATAAAGTGCCTTGCCCAGGGACACAACACGTTGGCCACGGCGGGGCTCGAACTCACAAACTAACGATCACGAGTCCTGCGCTTTTCCACTGGACCACACGTGCTCTCACAGTTAATTGTTAAAGTGATAAATCTTTAACTTGCTTGAGAAATGTCTTGTTTACAATACACTTTCCTTTTTGACGAATCTTTCCAAATCATGCGCAGTTTTACGCGCATTCAATGTACCAATCAGTTTTGAGTTGTGACATCATGTAGTCGTAGCGACGGAGACCATGAGTGGATTTTTTTGAGTTCCAGGCGTAGCATCTCAAAGGTAGTTTAGCATGGGTTAAATTGTTATGCGAGTGCTTGTACTAGGAATAATAGAATTTCTTTTTGTTCGTGGATCCTTCGAAAAAGAAATCACGATATAAGCCATGTGGTATTTGTTTTATTACACATCATTGTTACTCTGAGGACGAGGTTGTAGGAAAACAGTTTAATTTCCCTACGGAAATAGCACTTATAGTCGGAATCAGCCAATGGAATACCATGATTACTTCATGAATATTCATAAGGTGTAATTATAGCCCTCTTTTGGACATGGACACTTCTTACGCACATGGGAGCATACTGTTGTGGTAGAATCTATTTTGTGCGTCTCGCTGTACAAGGTGTCCACAAAAAAATGGTGCAAGGCAAAAGCGCCCTCGTTGAGGTTAAAACAATAAAATAGTGCCGTAATATTTACATCATATCACGAATGAAGTCTTGGTTCTTGAATACCGTTTACAGCATCCGATTTATTTGCTGCAAGTCAGAGATGTGACTTATATTGCAAGAGAGGGTGCGATACCGATTGTACCACTTTTCACAGAAGTGGATACAAAGCAAGATAATCATGTTGATAGGTTGATAGGGCTTATTGCTTTAAAATTTTACATCAGAACCTGCAACTGCACATCGAAAGAGTTCCATTATCATTTAAACAGTCATGTGCAATTTCAATCTTGATTACCGAACTATGGTTATTTGTATTTTTAATTTGCTTCAAGAACAGAAGTTACTTTTCCAGAGCTCTGAAAATGTGTATTATTTATGCAAGATGCGCAATAAGTATTGTTTATGTTTCCTATGTTCTTTACTTGTTTATGAAGTCATTTTAGAATGTTTACATTGATATATGAAGTAACATTGATATGAAGTAACAACAAAAGATCAAGCATTATAATATTGTGTTGGATGAATTCTTTCGAATCAATAACGTGTCCTATCAACATGCATGATTCTATTGTGTTAAGTTATCTCATTTTGTGAAAAGTTGCACAATTGGTATTTCAGCCTCTCTTAAATTATTAGCCATATCTCTAGATTGCAGCAACCAAATCGGATGCTGTAAACGGTATTCAAGAGCCAAGACTTCATTCGTGATATGATATATATATTACGGCACTATTTTATTGTTTTAACCTCTAACGAGCGTGCTTTTGCCTTGAACCCTTTTTTGTGGACACCCTGTTTACTAGTTATGCATAGTTATGTTGGTAATTGTCTAGGAAACTATACCTGCGAACGGGAATGCTAAAAAATGCGCATTTATCATAAAACGATTTTGCAATTAGAATTGGGATCACAGATTGTACTTAACGGCAGAGCTGGAAAAGTTTATGTCCGTCCCTGATGAAATAGTGCCACCTCAAAGAAAACTACCTCTAACTTGACTTGCCTGAACCAATAAAACAACTAATGGATGAGCGTAGACACATATGGCGATATTTCCCGGCAATTTCATATTGGAAGGCCGTTTCCAGCAGCCGTTGAATTATTATCGGAGATCTCCGATATTAACACTTAAGTGACCAAGGGAGGGGGTGGGGGGGTTCCTAGGGACCCTCCAAATTTGTTTTTGCGCTGGCGGCTTTACGCGTGGGTTTTTCGCGCCGAATTTTTTGTAATTGTCTGACTTTTAAATGCGCTTCTTTTCATACCAAAAAAATTAAAAAATTAAAGTGAGGGTCCTATGGACCCCCCCCCCCTTGGGCACTAACAGAAGTCAACTGAGAATATTTAAAAAATTCAAGAACCAAAGCAAATTTTTTTTTGCTGATATATGTTCACACATACATATAAGTAAACAAATAATAGTAACATTAAAAATAATTAACCCTTTATGTGCTGAAAACAAACAATTTCATTGTGGACGTTGCTAAACCGTTACTGTACAAAGTCTATGGGAAAATGTGTATTTTCCCTACGGAAATAGCACTTATAGTCGGAATCAGCCAATGGAATACCATGATTACTTCATGAATATTCATAAGGTGTAATTATAGCCCTCTTTTGGACATGGACACTTCTTACGCACATGGGAGCATACTGTTGTGGTAGAATCTATTTTGTGCGTCTCGCTGTACAAGGTGTCCACAAAAAAATGGTGCAAGGCAAAAGCGCCCTCGTTGAGGTTAAAACAATAAAATAGTGCCGTAATATTTACATCATATCACGAATGAAGTCTTGGTTCTTGAATACCGTTTACAGCATCCGATTTATTTGCTGCAAGTCAGAGATGTGACTTATATTGCAAGAGAGGGTGCGATACCGATTGTACCACTTTTCACAGAAGTGGATACAAAGCAAGATAATCATGTTGATAGGTTGATAGGGCTTATTGCTTTAAAATTTTACATCAGAACCTGCAACTGCACATCGAAAGAGTTCCATTATCATTTAAACAGTCATGTGCAATTTCAATCTTGATTACCGAACTATGGTTATTTGTATTTTTAATTTGCTTCAAGAACAGAAGTTACTTTTCCAGAGCTCTGAAAATGTGTATTATTTATGCAAGATGCGCAATAAGTATTGTTTATGTTTCCTATGTTCTTTACTTGTTTATGAAGTCATTTTAGAATGTTTACATTGATATATGAAGTAACATTGATATGAAGTAACAACAAAAGATCAAGCATTATAATATTGTGTTGGATGAATTCTTTCGAATCAATAACGTGTCCTATCAACATGCATGATTCTATTGTGTTAAGTTATCTCATTTTGTGAAAAGTTGCACAATTGGTATTTCAGCCTCTCTTAAATTATTAGCCATATCTCTAGATTGCAGCAACCAAATCGGATGCGTCAACGGTATTCGAGAGCCAAAACTTCATTGCGTGATAATGATATAAATATTAAGGCACTATTTTTTTGGTGTAATGTTTGTATGTAATTTGTGTCTTCTAGAGTAGATATCAACATAAAATAAGTTTTCAAAACGTTTGGTGTAAGCGCAAGGCTCATTTGAATTTTCCGTCTTTTTGCCCATTTTTCACGTGTTTTGAAAACAATGTTTTGCCCCTAATTTGCAGCCCAAATAACAAATTTAATTTTTTATTGCTGATTTGGGGTTGTCTTATGACCCTTCACATGTGGTATAAATTTCGTACAAAATTCCCCCGGGAAAGTGGTTTCCTTGGGGGGGGGGGGTGCCCCCATGAACACCCCCCCCCCCCCCCCCCTTGGGCATCAGCGGGAGTGAAAACCCCTTGGTCACTTAAGTGTTATTTATTCTAATTACAAAATTCCTTCGTTTGCGACACATAGACATTTTTGAGCTTAACCATTCACAGGTATAGATTACAAGCCAGTTAGTTACCAATGCAACCGTGTAAAAATCTCGAAATTTTTGAAAAATTGGGAGCGCTCTTCAAACAAAATGTGCTTTTATTGCTTTAAGTAGGTACCAATTTAAACCTCATCAGTAAACAGATTACAATCGAACCTGCCGTCAAAACATAGCCAGTTGTAAAATAAATTATGTTTACCAAACCAACTTTGATGACTCTGTACGTGACAAAATCAGGGTTTAATTTACATACTTTAATTTTGATTGATTTGTTTGTCCACAATTGTCCCGGTACGATTGTTTAATCCCAATTACATGTTCATTGCATTTTGCAGTCGGTTACATATCAACAACGTCATGCGAACTTTTTGATTTTCGTTTTGAAGTCTTTGGGGATTTTTATAGCTCGTTGTTTAGAGCATATCACTGCTCTATCTGGTTACCATGGTTAGTATGTGGTTGGTCTGGTAGCATATAGTAGAGGCCAAATTATTTCATGTCCGTGTTTCAGCAAACTCTTTAACCATATCTGTTGGTGGTTTGTTGATTTTGATAGATTATGAAGTTTTATTGCAAAAACACATGATTCTGTTTTGACGGCCCCTTTCATCTCA
This sequence comes from Ophioderma brevispina, assembly GCA_023653785.1. NCBI lineage: Eukaryota > Metazoa > Echinodermata > Ophiuroidea > Amphilepidida > Ophiodermatidae > Ophioderma > Ophioderma brevispina. Next base: position 28,492 of record JAMKCH010033452.1, read on the forward strand.
CTCTCGTTAATGATCATTGTTTTGGCGTTTTAATTTGACGCTATCATTGGCTATGATAGCAAAAACGTTATCCAATAAATTGTGATGCATTCGTCAAAATGCCTGCCATTTATTTCGGCGTGCGTGGGCGTGTGATAATTTGGTTTTTCTTTGAGTTAAATTAAATCCGCTTCAAGCACAAATCTTTCACAAATCCTAGCGTGAAACAAAAATAAGTTTATGCCCTTTACGAAAGGATAGATAGGGCACCTTTTCTTCCAATATCAAGATAAATCCAAACATTTTGAGGATTGTGTTCACTCAGGCTTGATACATTGATTAGGACCATATTAAGAAAGCCTTGCCTATTCAATACCAATACTGATTTATTTGCTTGTAGACTGACAATTTAAATATACTTATAGTTTTTGGATATCCAGTTGCCTATTCAACCGTATATGACGCATTATTATGTTTCAACATTGTTTTGTTTTTGTTTTAATTAAAAAAATCTCAACTTAAATCATGGTTTGCATCGGCAGTCTAGCCTTTCTGTGCATTTTCAAGGCAAAGCATTATAAGCCCACAATCATGATGAAAAGTAGTCTTTAGTGTGCCTTTGATGTGATTTATCATACAACCTTGTAATTAACAGAAATACTTGGCAAAAACATTTCATATACCGAGGAATATCACTAAAAACACTACAGTCAGGAAAGATTTTTTATTGAAGTTAAACGTTTTTTTTGGCCTGAATGATGGCTTTGGTGTTTACAGGGATAAACAGCCTTATTAGAAGGTTTTTATTTGCTGTCTTTCGGACGCTCGATTCAGAAAACATGGTCAATTTGGCGGAGGAGAGAGGAGGAGTCCCAAAAATTGGTTTGGCCACATGTAGACATTACAAGCAGAGAGACTGACACCGTCGCTACCATAACTCACTATCGTAAAGACAATTTCACACATGCAAGTCATTGAGATTGGATTCTTTGACAAAAACATATCAGTTAAATATAAAACGGTCCATTGTTAAAAGATTATAAGTAACATAAAACTTCAACAAATGAAATCACCATTGTTCCAAAAATAAAGAGTCAGCTATTGAAAATCAGTCCGTATTAATGTCTCAATTCATGGACATAATAAAATCGCTCAAAGGGTTTGTTCTACATCTCTTAGGTAATTTTATTGCACAAATACAGTATACTCATCGTCCATAAATTGCGAGAACTATGGTTGAGATTTTCTCTAAATTAATTGGAATTAAACATAAAATTAAATTATACTTGTTTTTGAAGCTGAATAAGGGAGCGCCAAAAAGAAGGAAAGAGAAAAAGAAGGAAAGGGAGAAGAAGAAAAGGGAAAGGAAAGGGGGATGAAGGAAAGGAATTGGAAAGGAAAGAAAAGGGGAAGGAAAAGAAAGAAAATTAAATATAGAATGGGAGAAAAGGAAATTAAGGGGGAAAAGATAGAAAAGCTTATGACGAAAAGGATGGAACTGTAAGGGAAAGCTAAGAAGCGCCAAAATTAGGGCGAAAATGGGGAAATCAAAATAAACAATGTGCAACAAAAATCAGAAAAGAGAACGTATAAAAATAGTAAAGGAAGTGCGCTATATAAAAACCACAATAAGAAAAACAAAATAATAGAGAAACGAAGGAGTGGTGAAATAAATTGGAAAGAAAAGTGAACTAAGACAAACAAAAAAAGTGCAGCAAAAATTAGAAGAGAAAGGAAAATGGGTGAGAAAGGAAAAAGGCGCCAAAAAGAACAAAGGAAGATGGAAAGAAAAGAGAAATAATATAAGTAAGGGGCGTCAAAAGTAAAAGCATAAAAGGTAGAGAAAAAATTTACGGAATTAAAGGGGGCTCAAATAGCAAACGAAATTGGAGCTAACGAAAAATAAAGGGCGTCAAAAACTGAAAAAAAAACCGAAAAGGGGTTGAAAAAGGCTTAAGAAAACGGACGCAAAGAATTGCAAAGGAATTGGAGTTTAAAGGGGAATAATAAGGGGTGTCAAAACAGAAAAGAAAGGGAAAAGGGTTGAAAAATGAAGAAAGGGGCCCGAAAACAGCAACTCAAAATTGCAAGAAAAGGGATATAGAAAGGAAAAAACAAATTGTATTATTAATTTTAGAAAAAATCTCAAATTGAGCCTCAAAGATGAGCTAACGCAAAACCCAGCAGAATGCAGCTGCATTCATTAATGGATAACTAAATCTGCACGCCCGGCCACGTTCATTATTCATATGATCCAAGCTTTTTTCGCCGTTAAGTAGGCGTTTGTTGATTTAATAAAGTTATATAGTTGTTGAGAATTTGCAACTAATTGTTATTTTATCACATGCAGGGGCGTTCACAGACCATTTTCAATGGGGGTGGGGGTGGATGGGTGTGGGGGGATGCCGACAAAACTCTCCATTTGCCGACACAATTTCAGAAATGTTCCGGCTAGCTGCGTTGGCTGATTTTTTGGTCTATGTTATGCATACAAGAAGACATGGAATGGCGCACCATTTTCAATTTCCACAGGGGTGCCAAAAGTTCATCCTCAGTTTTTCCGGGTATGTCATCCTGGATGCACCCCTGAAACTGTCTATGGTTTCACTTGCCTCCCAAGTGTCGTTGTAGGTTAGAACAACGAAAAATTGCTGATCCAAAGTAAACTGTGGTCTTACACCAGCCATCTTGACTTTCTTAACTGGGACATTGATTTTTTTTTCATTCAGCATTTTCTTTTGTAATCTCGGGGATATTAATTTTATAATCCTGCAATTATTCTCCCACCTTCTATTGTTTTAACAATGATTTGGTGTTAAATGTTTTTTTACCAAAAGCACTGCTGAAGACCATTTTACTCTATGTAAACGATGCATGTTTGTGTGGCCCAAACTGGTCAAACAGAATTGAAGTATCTCAGTAAAATAAGCATAACATCTTCCTCCAAAGTCCAAATGACACCAAAATAAACGTTTTCCAAATATATGTTTATCCCTCTTTACAACCAAAGCAAACATTTGAGCAGCGATAATTCGTAACTATTTTAATTATTTTTTGATGTAGGGTTTTTACTCACCCTGTAAATATTGATTACATGAAAGATGTGGCAGGAATTGAGTTTTGTATCATCTGCTTGCATACGCGATTAGCAGAATCACTGGTATAACACGCACACACACACACACACACACACACAGACACACACCCACACCCCACACAGATCCATACACACACTAACACCCACACACTACTAATACTTTAAATGGTATATATTTCATCTCTAGCCATTTATCACAATGTATTGTGAACATTCTTTAAGAGAATGAGTTAAAGTGGATTTCAAGGTCAATGTCAATCAAATTCCACATTTTGTGAAGAAATTAACTACATACCATCGTCTGAATGCAAGAAAAACGTATTTAAAGTAGGTGCAACATGCCATGTATTAAGGCATTGGTGTGACCAGGTGTAGAAGTAATCATAGTTAAGCTGTTAAATGATATTTTTCATAGAAAGTCGTTTTTCTCAAGACAGATTTCTAACTTGGCGGGCAAGGACTAATTCCTTCTACAATTCTGTCTTGTTTCTTTTCCTAAACATTCCACCTCACAATCGGCAAGCCAGCCCTCTTCCAAAATCCATGTTCCTTTGTAAGCAGTATCTCCTGTTATATTACCCTCAAAATTTTGATCAAAATATTATTTTCTCAATTTTATTTGAGAAAAGATTTCTCACGGGAAAAGTACTTTGTTGTCTATAAAAGAGAGAAAGGGGAATACCCTAGTGTTGTTTGTACAAGTTGCACTGTTAGATTTACAATAGGGGAAGTGGGGGTAATTCCCCAAGATGTAACCTTAGAAACTGAGTCAACTTGTTTATGCTTTGAGATCAAAACATGTTGCATGATCAGGGGATTCCCCCATTAAGCTATATATGTGAAGTGATGTAATTCAGATGGTATAATTTATGTGAATTTCAATTGGTCAGCTAGTGTAAGGTTATGTTTATGCATGATGATGATGTAATGATTATTGTTAGAAAGGGGAATCTAGCTGTGTGAAGTTAAATAGTACTTGTGACTGACGGACTGAGGCCAGCAGCAGTTGTAATCAAGAGCTATACCAGAGCTCTGGAGCTATACAGTATAGTTATAGCTAGTTTTAACCCACATAGTGCCAGGATTTAATACTTTGGGTGCCGCCGGAGCTTCATAGCTACATTGTCTGCTGTCGTCTTTTAAGCCAAAGAGCTTCAGTTTGGAATCAAAAAGGGATTCCAATTTGTGGTCCTATATGAGGACATAGCGACAGACTGATGGTGGTATATTACCTGGATTTTATTATTGTGGAACATTAGCGTCGTCGAGGGAAAGCCCCGTCGTCTTGAACTGCTGGACAAAATTATCTTCAAGACTCAGAAGTCAGAGATTTGCATGGATCGACCTGGATTTTTGTATGAATTTGTGCGCTGTCATTTTGGAGTCTTCGCGGTGAGGACATATAATCGTTGGACTGCAACGCTTTCAACACAGGACACTAGTTAACTCTAAGTATAATCTTGACTAATTGTGTGTAATTTTACTATGTAATTTTGTTTTTGGACATACCAAATACTTGAATTTAATGATTTACAAATCATTAAATCTGTTATATTATAAAATTCAGATCATTTGTGCACAGGGGCTCATTTATTTGTGTTTGAAAGGTATTTCTGACATTTGACATCCACGAGACGTCATAACACTCCTCACAAGTTAATTCCAGCACTGCCTGTCTTCTTTCCGCACCTCAATTTTATGTCCACTCTATATTATGTTTTGTATGTTGAGAATTTACTAATGAGGTGTTTGGGTCGAGCAGCCCATTTTTCTTTCCTGAGTTACTTTGTTTAGTTGCCATTTTATATTCATTAGTAATGTTTTATTATTATTATTAAGTAAAGATCAATCAGCATTTACAGATCAATCTCCCTTTTGCCTTCATTTTCACATTAACTCGAGAACCTTACGTACATTCGGTTAATTTCATTTCCAATAAACACCACATAGGGCCTACTACGGATTCCATTCGCTTGCCAATTTCATCCCACTCTCCTTTTAATCACTCAACACCCTCACACTTAGTGATATAATACATTTCATACGGCAATAAACATGACCATCCACCTTACAGACATTTCATCTACATGCATGAGCTGTTCACACTTACTCTACGCGCCAATTTAACCATTTCCATATATCACAAACCCATGTTTTCCAGACGCCCCATTTGTTATTAGGAACATATCTCTTTCTAGACGGTACAAATAACACCATTGAAAGAACCAATTTGATAAGGACAAATTTGGGGGTCAATGGTGGAGTAGATATTACTTGTGGAAAAAGTAAATTCGTCTCACTGAAAAACAAAGAAGCAGATGATCTTGTTCAAGTTCAAGTACATTCCTCTACACCCATAGGCTACATGATGTAATAAGGTAAGATGGCACCTCACTTCACAAAGCCCAACAAAGAAGGGCAGAATGTAACACTTACTTTCAAATAACTCAAGTCGAATGCCTCAAGACATTTGCTCCATTTCTTCTGCATACATCATGTAACATTGTAACACGATATATCTCCGCGGTTTCATTTGGTAACATTACTGCCTAATTACAATTGTTAATACATTGCTTCATAAGGCATGATGACAAACATGCTCATATAATCATTGAAAGAACCACACTCCTGGCCAAAATAGGTCATGCTGTCACTAATTCCTCTCCCTAAACTAATATTGCGCGCAATGAAGAAATATGTTTACAAGAGGGAGATGGAACTCCAATAAAACAAAACCAGACAAATATGGCTCAAGGCGTTCTTTGAACATGATATCTAAATCAATGGGTGCGATTAAGTGTCCTAACCATTATTTGCAAGGACTGCAGGACTCATTTCCAACTCTATATACATTGTTAATTCGTTGGTTTCGATATCCTCCGGACGGTACATACATTTGTTGTTGTCGAGTGCAATTGGATCTTTTGTAGGTGTTGAGTGTCATTATTGCGATGAAGCTGCTATCCTTTGACATCAGAAAGAACAAAGGTGCCATACCGGGTGTCATAATAACAAGTTCATTTACTGAAACTCTCTAAAAACATGCCAACTTGACCGATTTGGTTTCATGCCCATGATTGCGCTTAGACTTTGTGCTTAACATTTGCCAAACGTGTATTTGTATTTATAACGCCCCCTATATTATTATAGAAATAACAGTGTGAAATGCTTTCAAGACTATACCATAAAGCACATGAACTAGGCCAGGCGTCCGTGTAGTAGGTTGAAAATGTGGATCACTTCGTGGCGGTATATAGAATTTTGACATAGGTATTAGCAAATTTATAACTGCGCTATTCTGTCCAAATAATAGTCTAATCATGGAAAAAGAGATAATAAGGAAGCACATCGACTTCCAGCAATCCGATTTTTATCTGTTTAACTCCATTCCACCCGCACCAAAGGGAAGGGATTCCACAGCGACCCTTTGATCGTAAATTCCCTCTGCCGCAATCGATTAGCGTCGAGCAATCATTCCTGGAGATTTTTTGAAGCTCCTATATACGATTACCCGGCCCCCTAAGGGGCCCAGTTTTGGTGAATTTATAACAATGTACATAGTGAACATATACAACAATACACCAACGGAACAGCAATAACATCCTCAATGTGCTATTTTAATATATTTTCACTAATATGATCCCAGTTATATACGCTCTTTTTGAAATTCCCCACTTATAAAGTTTCTAAACATCTTGTATGCTATACAAATTCATAAATAGTACAATTTTTTTCACGTCCTGCAGTATTTTACAAATATTTATCGATTGTTTTTTGCTGTATTCTATGATGAACAAATAAAGATTGATTAAATTAAGATTATACCCCTTGCGGGACCTGTTTTTCAATGCAATGAAAAAAGGATCACAGTTTAAAATAGCCAATAAACCACTGAACAATTACCTTGTGGTACTGCAGAAAATACACACTTAGGGTATGTGTTTCTGATAGGTTAGGTTAATTTTCCACTTTGTCTCATTGAACCAGTCACACTCACACTGAATTTGTACCCTAGCTGTACTAACACTTGATTACTGTGATTTGATACCCCTAGCGGTAGGCCCGCATTTGCAGCTAGCCCCCTTTTTTTTGGAACATCATGGGTTTTCCCGACCAAATCAGAATCCCCCGGCGTGTTGACCGTTTCCATGTAAGCCGCCATTATGTTTGAGTATTTTCTTCGCAGCATTCATGCGTGCTGATTCCGTTGATTCCCCGATGACCCGAATCTTTGCCGGCAATGAAGAAACAACCACCAACTTCGAATTTTCTCGAGCTAGAAAATCGTATTAGGATTATCCTCGGAAGGGCCGCTTGTGAGGATTAACTGAGAAGTTAACTACTGTGATGGGTGGGCTACTCATCAAATCAAACGTTTTGTTTCAAAACCTGCTTAGGAAATGAATGAATTTCCTATAGTAGGCATATGCCATGTCCTTAATTCTTAGGACTTTGTACTGCTACATGAGACACCCACCCAACTCTGTGCATGACTGGGTGATATTCTGCAATCAATTTGCTTGCTGCACATATCTGGCTGGGATAACTTGCAAGGTGATGAAGGCATTCACTATCCACTCAGACTTTATACCATCTTTCGATGGAAACACACTAATGCTGTGCGTCTTACTGTCTGTTGGTAACGTCCTTTACAATTGTGTTAAGCCAAAACCCCTCAAATGTGTGTTAGAAAAAATGGGACCTCATTTCCGAGTGTGCTTGTTTATTAAAAGGAACAACTCGAGAGCTTATTAAAAATAACACCACAGTAGACTCTCATAGCCTTCTCAAACCCAATTCGTAATAGATAACGCACTAGAAAACAGTGGGTAACAACAATGTATATCTGGCTGAAGTGTATGAGAGAATAACACAGCGTACTCAGGTTTCTTGTTATTCATCTCCACAACATACGCGTTGGGTCACAGATATATCAATCACTTGTTAGAATCTTTCTTGACAGTAGAAACTACATCACATTTCTTTTGTAAATCTTCAAATTCAAGATGTGGACACCTTAAAAAGATAAAACTAAACATATTATGCATATAATTTGGCTATATATCATAAAATATGATAAAATGTGTATATCAAAGTTTAACAATATTATGTCTTTGAACCATTAGAAACTCAATGTCTGGCATTGCTGTTTTGTTAACAGCTAGTAGATCCAGGATGTGAACAATATGGCTGGTCATCTAGATCTTTAAAAAACCTCCAAAGTACATTATATAGTCACTTTATACTTTACAGAACTAAAACAGAACAGAAGACATATTTCCATCATTTTTCATTGAAAGTTGTTACAACTTAAATACTAAAATTTCCATAGGCATATCGTTCACATACCTTAATTGAAAGTTGCATAATATAATTAATTTTTTAAAAGGTTTAAAGGTAATTTGTTTATGCTTTTTTGAACTTTGATGATGGGTTCTTAGTGCTGCCATGATGAATAAGTAATATAATATTTAATATGTGTTTGATAAGATTTTACATGTCCATTTTGTGTTTTCTTCCATGCTAAACTGTTCAGCTGTGACTTGTTCTACATTTGTAATGTGTGCACATTTTAACACAATTTTGGCCACCCGTCTGGTCATCTTGGATCAATCAAGATACTAGTAAACATATGCTAAGGCAAAGTGTTTCTGATCACCCAAATATATTTGTTGTGGTTTTGTTCTAATATTAAAGGCCTATCATTGATTTGCTCAATCAGGAAATTGAAAAGCATCACAAAAATAGATTTTTGTAATCACATCACCAAATAGATTTTTGTATTCTGTAATAATATATAAGTTGATCCTAACACAGGAACCCGTTCAAGTAATTAAGACTTAAGCAACAAAATTTGCATGTAAATGGGGAATTTACGCTAACAAAATTGGTACCAAGCTGGAACCGCCCTGGGGGAAGAAAAGGTGCTAAGTCCATTTTCTACTATTACAACTTGTTAGAGAATAAAAAAAAATATTTTCAAGTTTCCAGAATAACAATACTCCCTAACTACCTACATACCCGGACACTGTACGCACAAAGATGTCCTACTTTGTTCGCATAAAATATACAGCACAGCCAATGCCAAATACTGTTTTCGTGGAGGGGACATTTTTTCCGACAATATATAAATAAGTTTATCTAGCTTGCTTGAAATCTAGAACACATGTCATAAGTAGCACAATAGGTTAAAGGATATAATTAGGTAAATATGTTTGTTCTATTTGTTTTTCAAAAAGTTGAAAAAGGGGGTTTTCATTTTGTTATTATCACTTTACGACGTCACACTTTTTAATATCAATTTTAAACCACCTCCCACAAGCCCGTTTTATTTTAAATGTAAGAGATACTTCCTGACCTAGTGTAAGATTAGGACAATGACCTTTTGAAGAGTGGAATTCTCAATCACAAAATTTTTTTTATGGGTATCATTTTTTGAAATCAGCCTTGCGTACATTTTTTGATATTGTGATGTGTGGCCGAAATGTAACATTCGGTCACAATTCGCGAGCTTCCCAGTAATATCTCATTAAAAATTTGATAATATCTTCAGGAATAACATTGACGTGGTTTCGCTTCCATCATATCCGAACGACATTACGATGTAATCAATTGGATCTGGAATATTTGAATATTAAAAGTGACCGAGATGGCGTTTTTAAATAATAACCAGAACATGGAGTTAAATGTAACATTTGGGTCAATTCGCGAGCTTCCCAATGTAAATTCTACAAAATTATTAATATAATACCATCTTCAGGAATTAACGTTGTCGTAGTTTTGCTTCCAATCATATCCAAGCACATTACGATCTATTATTGAGCTGGTAAGTTTTGAATATTTAAAGTAAACCGAAGTGACTTAAGTACCAGGAATGAGTTAAATGTAAAATGAGGTCCAAATTCGCGAGCTTCCAAGTCAACCGAGTTGATTTAAGAATTACCACGGCAGGAAATGGATTTTGACCCTTGGGCCGCCCTCGTAAACAGAAATCACAGTGTAAATACCACAAAACCATACAATGCTAAGCGTGCTACAGATCTTCATATGGTATTGTGTTAGAATTGGCCATAAACTACCGTGTTCCCAAAAAACGCAACACTTGGTTTTTTTGCAGGCCCATAATTTTTGAACAAAAGCACGTTACTACTTGTTTATTTGTTTACAGAGAAATAGGGGGACTGTTAGCTAATATCCATCCCTGAAAATTCATATAGGTAGCATCAATATTTTTAAAGATATGCCCCAAAATCAAGTAACCTGCCGACCCATTTAAGCCAATTGAGGCGCTATTTTTCAAACTACAAACACGGCACTGTACGTTGCGCCCATAACCACCATCTAACTGTAAGTCTCAATACACGTACCACCATTTCCCTTTTTTAAAATCAGGTGCTGCAAACAAATATTAACATATAATTTTTTATTTTTTTTATTTTTGTTAATATGCATTTTAACACACATTAAAAGATTGAATTAAGGAATGCATATCAACAAACTCTTGGTATTGTCTATATAAGACTGCATTGGATTAGAGCGATCATTCCATCATTTTGTGACGGCACACTACAGAGTTATCTTTACCCCAAAATTTAAGAGAGAATTAATTATCCTGATATTGTCATTGTGTTTTTGTGTTCAAAACATCCGTTTTATAAAATCTTCATAAGTTGAGAATGTAACATTATTTTCAGTAAAGCGAGTTGCAGCCAAACACAAAAACTTTGCTTTTAATGTAATGTTGGAGTTTGTCTCTACTTAATTTTGTTTAAAGCATAGTTTTATATCTTCTGAAACATATTTTGATCACCATAAATTAATGGTTTATTATGATATTAAATAATAATTTTATGTAAATTCAGTAATTTGACTCCTAGAAGTCGTTGTCTGCAAGAAATTTGGGCAATTAATGTTGATTGCAATCAATATTGTATTTGCCATTCTGTTCTTCATTGCCAGTCTTGTGGTTAAAACCAGCTCCTCATTTTTGTAAATGGGTTCTGCCGGGTTACTTGATTATTGGGGTCATATCTTTAAAAACTATTGAATCTATTTAGAACTTTTCAAGGAATATTAGCTAACATCCCATCTTACCTAAGAACAAAGTAACATAGTACGGGTGCTTTTGTCAAACTATGGCCCTGCCACCAAGTGTTTGCGTTTTTTTTGGACACACGTATAGCGGCTTGTTTCCTAGCCAGCTTTTTAGATGCCATGCTCGAGGGTTGTTCTTGTCTTTGTCAAAATCTATTCAGTTTCTTTGTAAAAGAACAAGCATCGCGTATTTCCATCTAAAACTGCCTACTTTCTTGATTTTTGTCCCACTACCTGTGTTCAAGATCCATATTATTATTTCTGTATTCAAATGGCTATTCAAAAATTACTGTTCTGTATACATTCTTAGAAACTTTCTACAGAGCGCTGGGGGTGCGGGACTTTCGGAAAAGTGGACTTTTTTTTGAAAAATTGGACGTTTTTTGGCTAAAAGTGAACCTACCCCCCCCGCCCCGCACCCCCCCCCCCCCCCCCCCCCCCCTGCGAACTGGGCCTGGATGTAACGATGCATATCTTAATTATAAGGTAGCTCAGCTGTGGATAATAATATACGCTCTAAACACAAAAAATGGCTTGAATAGCCAATCTTGATGTGCAGATTGTTTAGATCTTTCATTATTGCTACAGGATTTTAAATTATATTTTTGCTAACCCCTTGTTCCAAAATAAGCACAGTGCTACCGTCTTCTTTGAATCATAAATTTGCTTACGTGGTCTTTAAGTTGCGACACGACGACTGGTAGAGGGATAGTTTATTTGCTAAGGATGCGAAACGTTTTCGGCGCTCTTCCTCGAGGACTTAGAGATCCTGTCTTCTTGAGATGCGTGACATCATTATCCTCTTTACACACAAACTAACCGTAGTTGAAATCTGCTGGCGTGAGCGTTCTGTCGTTGAACGAACTACAACCTTCCTCAGGCTTGGACAAACCTTAAAAATAAAATTCACCCCAAGAGATTGTGTTATATAGATTTCATCATAAGTGAGACCTCATTTTAAAAGTTTTTAGTCTGTCCATTCACCGTGAAGTTAAAGAGAAATATTTTAATGGTCCACGGGTAAAAAATTATGATACTCATACAATACTATAAATATTAAAAAGTCACAATGTAGTAGTAAAGGAATGTTGACCTAAATACATTATTTCACTCTATTCAGATAGAATTTATTCATTAAACGTTTATTTGAACATAACTTATACCATTGACCTGACATTATCATCCTTATTCCTTATCACCACAGCAATTCTTATATTGCTGCCACATAACACAACTTTTTTATTTGAACCATCAACAATGGGCCAACCTTGTATTAGAGATTAGCGCAAACGGATTTGCCATCCCGACACAATGGCAATAAGTCCTTAAATCATACATGGCATTGTATAACTGCAATGCCTTCAGTTTCCATAGCCGATTCTGTCCAGGAACTTTGTACCATGGCAACCATATGTTTTGTCATGGCAACAAACGGCCTAGTCTCGCATGGCCGAGGATTGAACCCCAAATCAATATCGCCCCTATCTCGATATGCAAGGAAGTCTCATGTATTTGAAATCTACTATAATAATGACTTTAACATGCATTGGTAAAGGCTGACTCTGATATTTCGATACATAGTTTGTTTGTGTATTACTTACAAATAGTCAACTGACTAACAGAATCAACTAAAGTTTAAGAAGGCTGAATTTTCATCTTGACGTAGTGGAATATGTAATGCTATTTTAAAGCCTAGCGTGTATCACCAAGTTTCGGAACGATTTGATCCAAAGTTGTGATTTTTCTAAATGAGGACTCGGTTTTAGCTCACACCGTGAGTAGAGTAGGGCCCAAGCATATGTATATACAAAAAAACGATTTGTTAGAAAAATGGGGTCAGGTCGCCATCCTCGTAAATCTCCAAGTCACCTTCAATGCCAATTTGTGTAAACTACTTTGACCATTTCCAAATTCTGAAAAGATAATTTTTCAACAAAAATGCAATCCATAAAGCTTCAGTTCATTTGTGCACTCGGCCCCACTTTGATTTTAACGGGCTTTTTTTCCCTTGGGCATGCACTGATATCGTAACACCTGATGGTCGCCGTGAAGAGCTGTTTAAATACAACTTGAAAAAAAACAGGCCTGTCTACAAAATAAAGGCCATACCCTGCTTTTTGGGTGCTCCCACATTCTCACTTAGCGTTCTTACTACAACAACTTGCCACTTTAAGTCATTTAACAAGCATGCCTCCTTGCGGCTTCTCTTGGACACCTACATTTTTAAGCTCACTTCAGACTGTAACAACTTGTCCATTTAGTGCTGGATAATTTCTATAACTACTAAAACTATAGTGGCGGGTTTTCCATAAAGCACTGCCTTTTAAAACGGGAACGATACGATAACGTGCAAGTGTGTTTTCGGAACGGAAAATATTACCTAGTCCCAGTATCCTATCATTATACACTCCTTGAAGGTGATTAAACACGGCGAAATTAATTGTCCAAGTGGGTACAACCAACCACAATCTGGTGATGAAGCTGCATTGACCAAATGGCAGATGTTGACAAAATTTCTTCATCTCAAACAGGTTATCCCAAGAACGGTTATAACGAATAAACGAAACTGACGAAACATCGTAAGCCGCTGTGGGATAGCAAGGTATGATAATACGTGATTGGTAACGCCGTGTAACGGCCTTCTAGCAACACCTATTTACTGCAAATAACATCTCACAAATTTAAAAATTTCATTAGTGTAGAGGAAGACAAAACGAAGGAACTTAAAATCACAAATTTAAAACATTTAACGAACGACAAATTGCGAAAATATTAATTCGCCGATTTCCCCTTAATACCAAGTAGACTAATACAATAGTGTTTGTGTGTTGTAACAACTACGGTTATAACAAAAAACTCCACGATTCCATCATCTAGAAACATGTAACAATGAAGTAAAAACACTACTTATCAGATAATGTAAAAATTCTAACGGGTCTTCAATGTACAATTTGGACCAAATCGTTTTATCAGGCCCTCATCAAGTCACAAACATTTGAATATGTCCGCATCAGAGTTTAGATAGCACCATGAGGACTGCCAAATCGTGTGAAACATATTTTTCAATGGGAATTAATTTGCCCATGAAGACGAGTAGAACGAGTTTGGGGGTTTAAATTCCCGTATTGGAATGCGTTTCACACGATTTGGCCCTCCACAACCTCATAGCATTACAGGGCTTCACCAAACAATTGTAAGTGTGGTTGAGTTCTGGCGTCCGGGCCGTATCCGGGGGGGGGGGGGGTGCGGTGGGGGTGGTGCGACGCACCCCCCAAAAAGACAAAGGTCCGCTTAGATGTTGAGGTCCGCTTTGTCCAGGTCCTAAGGTTCTGTGTTGAAGTTAAAGTTTGCGGTTTTAACGATTGTGGTGCAATATTAGACGATGACTTAGACTAGCAGCTGTTAAGCATTTGCATGAATACGCAGAACGCTGGCTTTGTTATAATGTTTTCTCAACGCTCGACGATCCCCCACCCTCCCCCCGTCTTCAGAATTGGAGACGACGGTGAAAAAAGTTTGGGTCTACCTTGCGAGCGCAGCGATCCGAAAGAAATTTTTTTTTGGTGTACGCAAAAGTTCCGCTTCTGGCAAATCCGCACCCCCCCACATAACTTCCTGTCTACGGGCCTGTGTGGCGTATAATTCCAAAAAGTTGAATCATGACTCTACTTAATTTGCATGTATCAATGGGACTTCCAAGCTCGAACATTCGGCACCATCATTTTGGCTCAATCATCCTCACACAACGCAAATGATCTTGGGTCAAATATGGGGGGCTTATCCTTTTATCAGATTTTATTATATTGAAATAATCACGATCATCTCCAACCTATTTAAACGAGAAATTAATTGTAATGTAACGGAGTAAAATAGCGATTATGATACTACAAGCATTAATCGTAACCGAAAAATAAACGAATACAAATGTACTATCCCCAGCTTTTTAAATGACTTAAAACAATCACATTTTAACTCTGTACTCCAGCTATAGGGTCTGCATATTTACTAAATGAATATAATTTGGTATTTAATGGTAATTATGAGCCTTGGTTTTTGGTTTTTGATTCCGATTTTTTTGAGTCGGATTCAAATGAAACATTTTGAATTGAATCTGGTTTGGTTATGGAACTTCCGTAGAAAAATATATGTTTATTTGGGTAAATGAGAGTTGACAGCCAAAATCGATTTTTACAGAACTCCTGTGCAAAGGTCCCCCACCCATTAACCATATACAACACACAGAAGTTGCTGTTCAATATCTTCCTAGATACCTCCATGAAAACATATTTTTATCACCAATAAATTAATGTTTTTAAATTATTATCAATTAAATCATAATTATGTAAATGCAGTAATTTTGGATACCCAGTAGAATTCCGTTTCTGCAAGAAATTTGGCAATTAAATGTGATTGCAATCAATATTGTATTTGCCATTCTGATCTTCATTGCCAGTCGTTTGGTTACCCAGCTCCGCAATTTTTGTAAAATGGGTTCTGCGGTTTACTTGATTATGTGGGTCATATCTTAAAAGATTAAAAACTATTGAATCTACATTTTATTACTTTTCAGGGAATCTTAGCTAAACAATTCCCATCTTACCTACTAACACACGCACAGTCGTCACATGCTTTTTGTTCAAAACTTGAGGGGCACCAGCCACCAAGTGTTGGCGTTTTTTTTGGGGACACACGGTATAGCGGGCTTGATTTCACTAGCCATCTTTAAGATGCCATGCTCGAGAGTTGGGCTTGTATTGTCAAAATCGTATTCGGTTTTCGTGTAAAAAACACGCATCGCTGTATGCATCTAAACCTGCCTACTGTCTTGATTTTGTACACTAGCCTGTGTTCAGATCCATATTATATTTTTCTGTCTTCAATTGCTATATCAAGAATGACCTGTTCCTGTATACATGCTTAGAAACTTTCTACGAGAGCTTGGGTTGGCGGACTTCGGAAAAGTGGGTGGACTTTTTTTTTGAAAAAGTGGACTTTTTTGCTAAAAGTGAACCTAACCCCCCCCGCCCCGCACCCCCCCCCGCCCCCCCCCCTGCGTACGGTCCTGATGACCGATGCATATCTTAGATTATAAGGTAGCTCAGCGTGGGATAAATTATGACCTCTAAACATAAACACAAAAGGGCTTGAATAATACCAATTTGACTGTGCAGATTGTTAGATCTTAGCATTAATTGCTACCAGACATTTTAAAGTTTATATTTTTGCTACCACCTTGTGCTCAAAAAAGCACAGTGCACAGTCGTCTTTTGAAGCCTAAATTGCTTACGTGGTCTTTAAAGTTGCGACAGCCAGACGGGTAGAGCGGATATTTTATTTGCTAAGGATGCGAAACGTTTTCGTCGTCGAGGGACAATATAGTCCTGTCTTCTTGAGATGCGTGACATCATTATCCTCTTTAAAGCACAACTCCGTATTTGAAATCTTGCTGCGTGAGCGTTCGTCGTTGAACGAACTACAACTCCTTCAGGCTTGAACACTATCATCACTCCCCCAGAGAGTGTGTTTTTATAGTAGATTTCATAATAAGTGAGACCTCATTAAAAGTTTTAGGTCTTCCATTCACCGTGAGAGGTAAGAGGATTTGGCCACAGGTAAAAAAAAATTATGATACTCCTACAATTCATATAATTATAGTAATGTAGCTAGTAAATGAATGTTGACCAAAATACATTATTTCACATCTATTCAAGATAGAAAATTTTATTTCATAAACGTTCTATTGACATAACTTACCATTGAACCACTGAAATATCATTCCTATTCCTTATCACAGCATTCTAATACTGATGCACACATAACATACACAACTTTTTTATTTGACCATCAACAAAGGGCCACTTGTATAGAGAGATTAGCGCAAAACGGATTTGAACATCCGGCCAAC